>JAVQIZ010101470.1:0-15414 GCA_036023535.2 Galaxias brevipinnis | reverse complement strand
CCCCCCCCGCCCCCCCGACCCAAACCCCCCCCCCCCCCCCCCCCCCCCGACCATACCATGGCCCAGCCAGCAAAGCCAAAACAGGACCGGCTCTGCCGAACTCGGCTCAGCCCGCCCGTCTATCGAGAGAGGAGCTGCGGTACGGGTCAGGACAAGAAAATGTGGCTTGTTGGTGGGGCAGACAGCAGTTTATTTCATCAGCAGGAGAGGAGTGATTAGATTGTGGCGGGGGGACAGGCGTCCCACACACATGGCTGTAATGTGTTTGAACTCCCTCTGCTCCCTATCTCTCTTCCACACACAGATAATAGCCCCCGGGCTCCCCCAGAAAGCCAGGGGTCGCCTGTGAAGTGGCTGTCAACAGATAGAGTTTACACCAAAGTAAACACACGGCCGTGCACAGCGTTAAGCGAGACGCACGGACCGTGATAAGGGGATAGGGAGCGGCGGAGAAGCCGCTCCAGCACGTCGAGGAGGAAGAAAGTGGAGTTATTTGGGTGATTTGGTTTAGCGCTAATGTCTTCTTTTCCCCCCCTCTGTGACGTATGGAGTGTATCGGAGACAGAGACAGAGAGAGTTCACTTTAGCCCGATGCATTCAAACTCTCATTTATTTCCATAAAAGCACTCACCGGAATGGGACTCGGGGAAATTAATCTGTTGATTCATTTTGGTACTTTTTTATATTCAGGTTCTAATTGGTTTTCCGCACAATATGCAACAGGCTTACTTTTTATCATTACGCCGCCTTTTGTTTCCATGGGAGCTGTTCAGCCCATAATACGCACTAAAAGACCCAAACCCCAGAAAAAAAGAATGATGGATGTGTCTTGCTAAGGGCACATAAACATAAACAACCCGCTCTGATTAATGGCGTTTCCCCCCCCTGACTTTTGTTTCTTAAACACCAGTTAAAGCTGGGCGCTCTGCGAGCCTGGCCTGCTAGTGCTCTGTCTTCCCCCGGGGCGGTTTTAGCACTAGCGAGAGGGAGAGCAAAGAGAAATGGTGCCCGTGACCGCCCGGTCGTCACCGGTGACTTATGGGTACTCAGGGTGACGGATGCCTTGGCTCGCCTCCACCGGCCCGGCCCGTTCATTCAATCGCACCCAATAAAGTTATGAGGGCTTTTTTATTCTTATGAGCTTTTCTGGTAACTGGGTTTGCCCGTACATTTTGAAGACTTCTCTGATAGATGCTGCCTCCCGTGTCCCTTGGTAAGTGCCCCATGAGCAGCCTTCAGAATAGTTATTATCATGAGCGGGAATTTCTTGACTTCAGTTTGGCAGTTGCATATGTCATACAGGACATGTAGATAAAACAATAAAATAATAATAAAAAAACTGTATGCCCCAGTAAGGTTTTTGCTCCATAGCAGTTCGTTTCTGGAATGGAATGTGTACACGCTACAGATCTCCCCACAACGCTATGAGGAGACACTGTGTGGTCTGGAGCCGGCCTTAACTCATAGCCCGTTTTTTCCGTATTTTTGAAGTGGCAGGTATTTGAACCTGCGCCTCCGGCCACCTTGGACCCTCCTGAGTGAGGTGACCTAGTGCCGACCTGCAGGAGGCAAAGGTCAACTCGCTGGCCAATAAAAAAATCCGGCCTTGTCGCAGCCGGCGAGCAAACACTGAAGGGAACAGCTGTGGGTTTTGTACTGACCGTGCAAACTGCTGTAGGCTTTGTAAGGTCATTATATGATAATGAAAATGATTACAGAATTACATGGGGGTTTAGGACATGGGAGCGTTGGGGAGGGCAGGGGAGGGGCGTATTGGCTTTGATAAATGGACTGTGAAGGTGCCCATCTGGCCTTTTCTCTGGCTTTTTCTTCCCTTTCTTTCATTCACTCTCCCTTTTTACTGCCCCTCTTTCATTCCCCATCTCTGTTCTCTAGCGGGCCTGTGTAAAAGGCCAGGCCCTGGAGTGAAAGATTAACAGAGTGCAGGCCTATCTCACCTCTATGGAGGCGAGAAGACGAGGAGGTGGGGAAGGGGATCGGCCGGCAGGGATGTTTATGAGCCAGAGTGGGGTTTCTGCCTGACTTGGCAACTCCTGTCCCCTGTGTGTGGGTGTGGGTGTGGGTGGAGCAGGAGGAGAGTGGGCAGCGCCGAGCTGACCTCTGACAGCGGACGCAGTAGGAAAGCTCTGACTGTGTAAATCAAGAAGTGGCTGTGCTCCAGGGGGCTCGGAAGTTCATCTGCCACTGGAAAACGGATGACCTCACAAGATTACACTTCCTTGTTACACAATGTTTTTTTTTTTCACTGCCGTTTTTTTCCCCCCCCTCATTTTATACTTTCTCACAAAATCTTGTGAGTAGACCTTTAAAATGAGACTGACTAAAATAGTGGTTTTCTAGCAGTTTCCTTTTTCCCCCCAACACATCCAACTGATCATTTCGGATAAAGTAAAATGAATTAGATTTGTGGATGGAGATGAACAACTACATATTTATTTATTTATTTATTTATTTATTTATTTATTTATTTTCTTATTTACTTATTTACGTACTTACTTACTTACTTACTGACTTACTTACTTATTTATTTATATATATTTTTTTATTTATTCAGCTGCCCGGAAATGATTCTGATGTAACACCTTTTCTTTAGTAATTGAGTCAACATTCTTGTTCTCCCTGCGGAACTGCATGTGGGCTGACCCTCTCTAAATAGCTGTACAACACAGTGTGCGTGTAGCACAGTTCATCTGTCGCCGTGTTTATTACTGCACTCCAGCTTGTTGAGACCTAGTGAGGTCTTTATCCTGACACAAAGGCAACGTCAGCTGACATGGCCCGAACAGGGAGGAAGAGACATGTAGGTCCCCAGGTCCACAGCTGCACTCATCACTCAGCTGTCCAGCTTGACCCTTGACCCTTAGGGCCATCTCCCAGCCTCTGTGGCTCCTTTGTTTCCTGCCATTGTGTACCCCGGGCCTCCTCTGCCCTCACCTGGGTAGAGCGCTCTCAAACAAAGCCCCCCAGCCTGTCATCAAACCCAGGGGTCATCAGGGGCCGTGAGGGGCCAAAGGACTCCTTGCCTGCTCGGAGTGACCCCACTGCTGTTGTCAGCCACCAGTTGCACCCCTGTGGAGAGACAGAGTGGGAGAGCTACAGAAAGAGGGAGTTCCTCCTGGGCTGTCACTCCTAACCCCCCCCCCCCCTGTAATGTGATGACATGCCTTTTGTGTTGTCCCTGACAGACCTCGTAGCCCTCAGAACCCCAGCCCCCTCACCGGGGCGGGACAGAGAGATGGAGACAATGGAGCTCCGCGGTCCCAGATGGGAATTTGAAAGATTGTTTATGTCCAGTCCACAATGAAGGCGGACAGAGCACACATTGGTTTAGTCCCGTCTGTAATGGTTCCAATGAACATGACTAGAGTGCATGGACGGGCAGGCACCAGTGTTTCCACTTGGAACGTGAGCCACGGCAAAATCTTTTGCACCACACCAAAGGATTTTTTTTTTATAGAAATATTATATACAAATGCAGTCAAATACAAACGCAATACTTTTTTAAATGTGTAATGTCTATTTCTAAATGTGCTATGCTGTTTCTTCCATTTGAATCGTTTAAATGTTGCCCAATATAGCGGAGGCCTGTTCAGGCTTCTTTTTGCGAGAGCCACACCTACTTCAATCTTACGTGTCTCAAAACGAACACAACACGCTAATTAGCACTGTGGCAAGTGGCACCTGCGCAGTGCTTATGTTCATTAGCACCGGAGGTAAATTTATAACTTGTGGTTTACATGGCTTAACGTTAGCATAAGTTAACAGCATTTTGGCTATATTATTGGATCGTGGTAACAACTGGTGGACACTATGATATAACTTAATTTTATTGAGAAGAATATTGTCTGTAGACACGCTCCATAAATATAGTCTCAGCTAAGCCACGCCCCTCCCAGGCATACTCACTCACACAGCTTACCTGGACAGGAATCACTGGCAGCCACCATACTGTGGGAGGGGCCAGCTAACCACAGCCCCTCCCTGACTCCCCACACAGCATCAGCGGGAGAGGGGAACTCCTCGTAGTCCCTGGAGCCACACGCTCCTCTGTTTGCCAAAGGGGAAGGCCTCACCGTCATGTAACCAGTTGAACGTTGGCCATGTCAGCCGTCACCCTTCCCCGGCCCTCGTGACCAAGTCCTGGTACGTTCAGGAACGCTTCGGGGGTTGCAATGGGGGGATGCGATCAAACCTCCGTGCCGGTAATGACTTGCGGTGGTGGAATTAGCGGGGGTGGGAGGCCTGGCGTGCAGGCTGACGGCGGGCAGGGCGGGTTGGGGGTGTAGGGCGTCTGTTAACCAGAGCTGCGTGATGTTGTTGTCACCGGAGGCGACAGGTTAATCAGAACAATTCTCCCAGCCCTCATTGCTGCAACCACGCCACAACAGCAGCAGCAGCA
The DNA here is from genome assembly GCA_036023535.2 of Galaxias brevipinnis. Classification (NCBI taxonomy): domain Eukaryota; kingdom Metazoa; phylum Chordata; class Actinopteri; order Galaxiiformes; family Galaxiidae; genus Galaxias; species Galaxias brevipinnis. The sequence goes on along the minus strand of JAVQIZ010101470.1, from coordinate 10,994 downwards.
GCAGCAGCAGGCCTCGGTACAATGGCTGGCCCTGCCGGAGCCTGTCGGTCTGTTTTGTTTGGCACGCGCTGCCAGCCAAAAGTTAGCCGGCTGCACCGCCGACCGGCTTTACCTCGGGGGCGCTGCGCTGCACTGGCGGGCAAACACCTGTGTCCGGGGGAAAGCTCTCCTCCTGGCGTTTGCCGCCTTTTCTCTTTGTTTCCTGCCTTGTTTTTTTGTGCTCTCTCTTTCTGCGACTCTTCCCTCCGTCCCGGCCGTGTTTACCCTGGGCCCGGTGCTGCTAGAGAAAACGAACATGAGTACATGGTGTGTCTCTTTCATCGCAGGCCAGCCTGTAATTAGTGCTGAACGCCATGGTTAGCTTGAGAAACGGTCGTCTAATTTGTCTGTCTGTATCGAAACACGCCTGTGTGGTCTGCCGAGTTGTGTGCATGCGTGCTTGCGATAAGTGCCTGTGGCATGAGTGTTCTCGAAGTATGTGTGGTTATAAATTATGAAATTGTTAGTAGGATATATATTTTTTTTCTCCTGTGCACCCCGCCCTGTGAGGCCAAACAGGACCACACCTCAGCAGGCCTCAGAGCAGCAGTAGCAGTGTCGGCCTTCTCCTCCTGGCTGGCACAGAGGCTGGAAAGCACATGAAGAACACGTCTCCTCTTCGCTGGAATGTGCTTTGAACAGGATGACTGATAACATTTACCCCCCCCCCACACACACACACACGTGTGCATACATGCACCTACATATCTAGTTTGGTAATGAAACGACACGGTAATCAGACATTGAGAAACACGCGTTTTATAATTCTGCGGCTAGCTGTTGGAATGCCAGCCGTGTAAAGGGCACGCTACTGCATTAAACCAGCTCCAAGCTCCACTCCCTGTTTGCCCTTGACCATAAAACAAAGTCACAATTGGGTTAAATTGCTTGCAGGTCCTAATGGAAACAGTCATTTTTAATGACCCTTTTTCACAGTAATGGCTTGGCGATGCAACGCGGCACTTGGAGAGAAAGAGAGCGGGCGAAACATGTTGTTAAAGGTCCCACAGACATTTAGTTGTACTGGCATAGGTGGTGGCCTAGTAAATGTTGCTGCTTTAATATGGAACCAACATGTGTGATACAGGGGGAGGCCAAGCAGGCAAGGCCAGGGTGGAGTCTTCTTTAATGGTGGTCAGGGAAACCAGGACATTATTTCTGGTCAGCGACAAAAACCCTGTTGAGGTGGTAGGGCATGATGGGAAGAGGACGTGTGGCAGAGGCGGGAAACGAGTCACAGGACCAGCAGGGCATTATGGGAAAGTGGAAGACTTCCATGCACTCTACTGCTCTGTAGATTAGCTTAGACACGCTTCAAGAGACAGGGGTCAAAACATCAGTATGGCCGCTAAAAGTTCAAATGGAAATACTGCCTTTCTGACACCTTGACTCAAAAAGTGCAGCTATTCTATTGTGGTTGATGTTTGACATTTCGTGGTGGGAGCGGAGAACAAACCCCACGTTCTAGCGCCTTCTGTATCGTCATAACACTTTCCATTGTCTCTCCGTCTTTACTCTGCCTGTGCAATGTGCCGAGGGGAGGGTGTTGTTTCCAGGGCCGGCTGTATGATTAGGGGCTGGGGGTGGGCCTTGGGAGGGAGGGACTGCTCTGTGTAATTAACTCTCCATATCGTTTAGCAACACACACACACACACACACACACACACACACACACACACACACACACACACCATGTGCTTCATCTCAACACCCTCCACCTCTCTCCACCACTGTTAATTATAACCTACACCACTGGAACACTTCATTTCATGGCAAGCATATTGTGTCTTCAAGGCTGGTGGGCAGGTCATATATTATCCTGAAGGTGAAGATGTAAGTTGGAGGAGATAGTTAGGAACATTTCATCTGTCTGCCGTAGCCGCTGCAGCTGCTCCTGTCAGCCGCCGTGTGGTGGAGGAATTACGCAGGGTCAGGGTGTCTCTCTCCGCGTGTGTGCGTGTGTGCGTGTGTGCGTGTGTGTGTGTGTGTGTGTGTGTGTGTGTGTGTGTGTGTGCGTGTGTGCGCGCGCACAAGCCTGTGCATGGGCGTGTACATCCAGGGGGTAGACAGTTAGGACCTGGCTGTCAGTGTGTGGGACATCTCTGGCGTGGCTGTCACCCCTGGCCCCCCAGCAGCACGAGGTGGGGGCGTGGGGAGGGGCGGGCGGGGGGGAGACAAGCACACGGGCGGTCCCCAAGCTGTCCACGTTCATTACCGCTACGGAGAGTGGGACACGGCAGGCAGGTGGCCAGACCTTTTGTCCTTACCTACTGTGATCAGCTGCGCGCGTGTGTGTGTGTGTGTGTGTGTGTGTGTGTGTGTGTCTGTGTGTGTGTGTCTGTGTGTGTGTGTGTATGATAAGAAGAGAGACATTGACTTAACTTATTCTGAGCATGCACACCTGCTCGTGTGCGTGCGTGCGTGCGTGTGTGTGTGTATGTGTGCGCGTGTGTACCGCCGTTCATCGCCGAGGAGAGGTGTGTTATTGAAAGTTGCCCGTGCTGAAAAGCGGGAGTGCTGCTCTGGCACTTTCTTGACAGAACAGAGCGGTCCGCCTTCTCCGCCTGGCAATTATTCTTACGCCCGGAAAGGGAACAACGGAGAAAGTCTCCTCCTCGGAGTCAATCTGCAGTTTCCTCCAACAATTCTATTAGGGGGCAAAGTCTGAGCTGTTAATTACAATTCTAAGTAGCATGCCTCCTGACAAATGGATGGCTCCAGTACAGATGTAGGATAGAGAGATAGCAGCGCCTTCACTTCCTCCACAATGGCTGCCTCCGAAATGGGTCATCAATCCCACAGTGATAAATGTCTGGCCCAGTAATGAATCTCTTATCGCCACTGGATTACTGCAGATATTTGTAATTAGCCTAGCCACACAAGTCCCTGACAGATGTTTCGGAAGCCGCACAATATCGAGGCCCTGGTTAGCGCTCCGATGAATAGGAATAGCGGGAGATTAGCGGGCTGCTTGAGCTACTGCGACGGTGCATAGCACGCGCACACACACACACACACACACATACACACACACACACACACACACACACACACGCACAGCATTGCACTTGGCCGGCAGCTCCTCTTGCAAATACAGTAAGTACACAGCCAGAGGATGGTCCTCCAGTCAGTCAGCTCAGTGATCACATGACTTAAGGAGGGCCAGAGGCCTAGCCCCCCCCCCACACACACACACTCTATCTCTCCCCTTTTCCTTCACATCCCTCCATCCCCAGCCCTGGAGGTAGCCACTGATACGCCAGAGGGAGCGAGTCGATTAACTTTTAACTTCACTTTGAGCTGTTTGGGGCTGAGATTAGCTGGGTCCCATCTCCTCTCTGGAAGTTTTCACCCTTCGTTCTCCCCACTCCTGTTCTCATGAAATCACAATGTGATGTATTCAGCCTCAGGTGTAGCCTTGCTCACAATGCAGTTTGACACCGCAGCCCTGCTCCATTCTCCTGCATTCTGATAATGCTGCCGGAGTGTGGGACCTGCACTGTTCCATACAAGCCTGTATCTTTCTCACATGTAGGTCCAAGTGGCCAGTGTGCTCTTTAGGGTTTCATTGTGGACGCCACCTCAAGCTTTGATCAATAGCAGTTATTATTAAACACTAAGTCAAGCACTCTGAAAAGTGCCTAGAACAATTTCTCTCTATCTAAATATTGCCTAGGCAACGAGCCCTGCGTGTACTCCTATCTGCCTCTAACCTGATGACAGTGTGTGAAATACTTACTGCACTCCCTGCCATTACTGTGTGTGTATGTGTGTGTGTGTGTGTTAACCTGGCACTAAGACACAAACGACCAACACACACACACACACACACACACACCCGTCCAGGCCGCCGCTGACAGACGCGTAAGCAGATGCAGCCAGGGCCAGTAATGGCAGGTGATTATAAGTGGCACGCGTGCCAAGCTAATTAAACCCCTGGGTTGACAGCAGCATTTGGTAGCGCCGGCATCCTGGCATCCTGGCATTAGGATAATTGTAGCAGCGGCACATCTCACCTGCGAGGCGGCGGCTAACGGCGTCATTTATTTTACTGTAGGATGCTCCAGGGTGCTGCTGGTCCCAGCTCCTTTTGGCTCGGTGTTGACATTTTGACTGTCCGCTTTGCTCTCTGTTGCACCTCGGGCCTGGACAGCCGTCGCCCACTCCATTGTCTCTGCAGAAACCTTTTTTGAGCTGCTCCTGTTCTGCTCGAGGCTCAGGGACGTGTTCAGCTCTCCTGGTAGACTATAGGTGTGTCCATTTACGGCTGCACGACGCGGTTGAGAAAACTAGGGTTAGGTTAAGTAGCATATTTGACGAACTCGGTGAGTTAAGTTGTGTTTGGGATGTTGCTCATCAGGAAACACTTCTACACACCCGGGCAGGAAAGTTATGCGCGGACGTTGTGCTGAAGGGGACAAGGACGGGGCTCGGAGCGCCGCGCTGCCCGCCGGGGTCGCGGCTCCTCCAGCTGGAGCTATATAACTCAGTCCCCCTCGCAGAGGTCAGCGCTGCGCCAGGAGGCCCTCGCTGCACCGGGAGGCCCACCTGTACACAGCTCCACACACACACACACACACACCCACACACACCCAGGCACCTGGGCTGGGCTTGAGTAAGAGCAGACATACCTCCAGCTCTGAAAACGAGTCTTAGCTGTAACCAGTCGGACTGATTCACGTGATTGCCATGTGCTAGGCAGCAGGTGTGGCTCTGCCAGGTGCGCGGTGCGTTGCGACGCCGGGGGTGAGTGTGTGAGGGGGTTAAGCTCATACTGTACAGATGTTGGTCGGGAATAGGGGAAGGCTATGCGAGGCATATGAGGTCATCGTACGGGTGTCAGATTTATGCGTGGTAGCCGGGCCTGTCGTGTCCTGACGTGTGGTCCTCTGAGGCCACCACGACACACACACACACACACACATCTCCCCAGCATTCCCCCTTCATAAATCAGAGACAGGACAAATAGGCGGGTCTCCATAGTTGGAGCACTCCTCTCCCTAAAGGTCACCCTGGCCTCACAGACCAGAGGAGCATAGCTCTGGAAGTGGACTCTACTTATCACCTGCTAGGAGAGCTGCTGTGTATGTATCAGCAAACTCCTCTCACTGGAGGCCATCGCTCTCTCTCTCTCTCTCTCTCTCGCTCTCTCTCTCACTCTGCGATGTGTTTGTGTTCCATGTAAGCTGGTTCAGGGGGAAATCGTTGCTTTGATGAAACCACTAAGTGGCCAGTGGCATCAGATAGCTGAGGCTTAGCGACTCCTCATTATGTGCTGGAGCGAGCTGATTAAAACATTCGATTTACGGAGGGGGTGCGAGGCGTCGGTGTGTGTGTGTGTGTGTGTGTGTGTGTGTGTGTATGTGTGCAGGCCTTCTGGCTGCCACGGTGTCTTATCTGTGTTTTCAACCTTGTCACACTAAATTAGAGTCCATATTTACTTACATTCTCTTTTTTGTTTTTCTGTCCTCGATAGTCATCTATGCGTGTTGCTGTGGAAGCTGTTCTCATTAACAAAGTGATGTGGACTGATAGGACGTCTAGCAGAGGCTGAGCGAGCGCCTCCTTAAAAGAGGTCAGGATACAAACGCAGCCAGCCTTTCCCTGAAGAGAGATGAGCCTGATTCTCTCTTTATCAGGGACGCCATGATCAAAGGCCGTTTGGTGGGACACGGAAAGATAATTAACGCCACGGGCAAAAACCTTGGGAGTATTGTCGTCAGACAATTGTCACAATACCGTAAGTAGTGCCAATTCATTAGGTCCCCAAAGTTCTTCTGACGCTCTGTAGCAGGCAAGTTGACGTGTATATATATTTTTTTTTTTTCTTCAAAAGCACTTTGAGCATTTGAAGGAGCAGCTCGCTTTGTGTTGTGCCGCTGCTTAGGGTCATTGGCTCGGGGAAGCAGTTTGTCAGCAGTGACCCTTGTCGAAGTTCCTCACCCTTGTCCCCACTTGTCACCACCTGTCACAGCCGACGAGATGGATGGACGCGGCCACGCCCTGACGCTGTCATCGGCATTCTGCCACTCCTGTTTCTGATTAACCAAAACGCCTCAGTTAGCTAAACCACCAACAACAGACACTAACCAGTTTTGTGTTTGTGTGTGTGTGTGTGTGTGTGTGCGTGTGTGTGAGTGTGTTGTGTGTGACACAAGCGGGCATAAAGGCCTTGTAAATGGTTAAAGGGAACAGGAAAGGACGTGTGAAGACGTGCGGTGGGGGGAGCTGGCTAAATCACCCACAGCTGAGTTTTATGGGCCGGGGGCCTGTCTCCGGGCTTTTCTTTGAGCCCCGGTGACTGATTCCCACACACAGCACAGTGCCTGCCGAACGGGGAAGCGCCATTTATTCAGCCGGTTAGTCTGGGAAAACATATGGTGCCATTTGGAGGCCCAGGCTGGAGCATGCTGTTCTCCTGTAATTAGACTGGCCTCGACAGAGTGGCAGGGTGGCAGCGCCGCTCTGGACCTGCTCCTGTCCTACACTCCGCTCCACGCCCGTCGTACAGCGGCCCACTGCGGGAGACACACACACACATTCACGCGCACCCAGACCTAGAACACCAGTCACACCATTTTTCACATATCAGACGATCTGATCCGATCCGCTTCCGTTGTTCGATATGATTGAATACAGTAATGTCTTCGTTCTATCTGTTTGATCTGTTTTCCTCCTCTCCTCGGTCGGCGTGTGGGTCATTAGGAGCCGGGCGGCAGCTTGCAGGTCGAAGGTGCGGGGTGTGTGTTGGCAGGGATACGGGGGCGTCAGCTGGGATGTTGTTCCGTCAGGGGGAGCAGGCTGGTGGCACGGCGGTAAGGCCCTGTTAAAGACACACCGCTGGGAATTGGGCAGAGCCAGCGCCTGGCTAAAATAAAACACAGGGCCATGTGGGGGGTTTCCCAAATCAGGGATGAAGACATTTCCCCGTTCGTTAACCGTGACGCCCCCCCAATCTGCCCTCCTTTCTATCTGTACGGTGCCTCCCCCCCCACCACCACACCAAAAGCCAACATTGATTATTCATCGTGTGTGTGCAGTAGCGAGGGGGGATCTGTATAGCGTGCTGTTTTCTTGTTGTCTCTTCTGCAACTACAGTGTGCGCGAGCACTTTTTTGACAAATTAGCATATGCCACATTCATATTTCAGAGCCATTTTAAACACACATCACTGCTGGTGAATAATGCAGGGCAGCTAGGTGCTTGTTTCTGCGTGTGGCGGGGCGAACAGAGGAGCCCGTTGTTCTCCGACGCAGGACGTGGCGGCCCACGGCCATTAGAGAACACGGCGTGCGTAACCCCAGACCGGCAAGCCCCTGCAGCCGGCTCACCAAGGCCCCGGCCGACACCACCTCTGAGACCCCTCTGACGTTCGGATGGCAGGGCTCCCCTCTCCAAAGGGACGAGTGGTGATGCTGCTGCTACTGTTGTTGCTCTCACGTACACTCTTACCGCGGTGGCTGTGTGTGTTGTGTGTGTTTTTCCAAATGAGACGCTCTGCCAGAGATGAGCGGCTGAATTATTCACTGCGGGCATGTCTCACAAAATGAAGCAAAACCGTGTACGGAGTGTCAGTGGGAGGACGGTTGTGTTGCCGTAAACACACCCTAAAAGGCTCCAATGCATTATGGACCAGCCTCTTGAAACGTGTTCCCGTATGCAAATGTGGCACGCCAATGGTTCAGCAGCCTCTTTCTGGTTCCCACTCAAACCCCCTGATGAAACACGGGCTGTTTTGTTTACGTTGTGTGGCCCTCCTGGATATGGGAGGGAGGGATGTCGGTGGGACAGGAGGGACGGCTTCATTGTGTCGCTATCGTCGCTCGCATTAAAAAGAAATATGAAGAGTGAGCGCCGCAGCGATCCTACCTCCAAGCAGGCGGGCTTCCCTTCAGCCGCTCCTTAAGAGGGGAAATGGCTGGGGGGGCCCGGGGGTGATTAGATATGCCCGTTTAGACACTGCATTCAGGCCACGGTGGCTCTCTAATGGGTCCCTGGCTGACAGCCCAGCGGTGGACAACACACACGTGAGCCGTAGATACAGTGTGACGCCTCGCCTGTCCTGTCACTAGCCATCCTCATTAGCAGCCTGACCTTTGGAATGGGCTAGAGAGAGTGAGAGAGAGAGAGAACGACATCGGCAGGGACCCTTTGAAACTGTCACGGTCCCACGTGCTTTACCACAGGCAGCCTAGCTTAGTCTGGCTTAGCGCTGGTCATTCTCCCGTTTACAAGGTTAGCGCGAGCTGCCTGGGCCCGTGTGGGCCGTGATGATAAGGCTCAGGCCATAATAAACACTATCTCGTAAACAGTGCTGCAGCTCAGCCCCTAATGGCCTCGGGGCCTTGTAACGGCTTTATAACACATTTATTACCTGTTTAATGGACTCTGGAGCTGTGAGCCATAACATAAACTAACTGTAATATGATTTTTTTGACAAGCGCCGGCATTATTTTACCTCTCAGTCATGATTAGTTGGTCACCTTGATGTATGGACGGGAGAAGGCCCGCCGCGGTCCTGCCGCGCCTCAATTATTTCACCACTTGGTATTCAGACAGTGGGGAGGAGAGGGTGGGAGAGAGGCAGTTACTTTGTTATCCAAACGCACACATCCACACGCCAGACAAAGGGCCAGTGTAGGGAATAGAGGCATTTGAAGCTGAATATCCGCCTAGTTACAGTAGGAGGCCTGAATAAAATGTTCAGAAGCTAGAATGCAGCGTTATGACCTGTAACCCCGAAGATATTTGAAATGAAGCGGCGAGACTTGCTTTGAAAAAGATATAGTGTGCTCCAGGCTCGGCGCCTTGATGTGATTTAGACTGAAATGTAAAAACCTGTTTGTCTGTGCTCCTTTCTTTCCCATCTGAGAGGAGAAACGGCAAGGTTTGGAGAAAGCTTTTCTCGTTTGCTGTTACCAGTTGCTGGAAACAGCTGTGGGAGGCAAACGTGTTGTGAAATGATATGGATAGCATGAATTATTATTTTAAATGATTCATGCCTCGTCATGTCCAGGCCACATGGATTTCAGCCTATTAATGATGGATGTGCAGCTACCATCAACACGGCGATCTGTACTAATATTTACATCGTTATGGACAAAGGATAGGACGTGGTCTTGTTTTAGATGACTGATTGTGCATTAGGTACACAAAGAGTAACCCCGGTGCAACCTTTCCCCATTATGGTTTATTAAAGGAACCCTGGGGTCGGGAGATCTCATTGAGCTTCCAGGGCGCCTCTCTCCAAACAACTATTTGAGGTCTCCTTCTATTATCTTTTTGTCTGTCAAGAATCAAGGTATCAATCTTTTATGTTTTGGAAAAATCTGATGAGTGCTATTTGCCGGACCTCCTGCTCGACAGAGATTGGGGAGCTGGCATGGGGAGAGACACGAAATTGCAGAGTAAATCGATACTCCACTGTGATGTTCAGGGCTCCTCTTTCAAAGAGCCCAGTAGAATTTGTAAGCCCTCTGTTTTTCATCTCTCCCTCATTTCATTCCAACCTCACTTGTTATCATAGTTGCTGTTGTTTGTATGTTATTTCAGCTCCTTTCTCAAGTAGCCATTTTTGCAATTTGGACAGAAATGCAATTAAAAGCGCATGTGTTTCCAATGGTCCTAACGTTCCGCAGATGCCTGGTGCATTGAAGCCATACCCCAGCCCCGGCAGGTTGGCCCTACAATCATGCCACTGTTCAATATGTAATGCATCTGATTTCACTGCAATGTGTAAGCCCTTGACATAGCCCCGGAGTGGCTGAACCTTCCGCTTTCATGTTGCAAAGCCCTCACTTTGGTCTTGAGCGAGATTCCAGACGACACTATGCAGCCATGTATTTGCCCCTGGCTATGGGGGATAAGGTATTGTCCTACACTGCTCATATCGATGCGGCCTCGTCGCCTTTGTAGGACTTTTCTTTATACCTCCGCATATAGGCGAGGTCACACTGTAGTGGTGTTGTACTTAATCCACGGTACATTATGGTGGGACTCACCAATGTTATCACACCACACCAGTCTCCCAGTTGCTCCATGGTCTGAGTAATTGCATTCTCCTTTTGAAGACACGCCTTTACCTTTTTGAAGGAATAGTGTCAATCGTTTCAAAGTTCACCCCACACCATCGCGCACACACACACAAACACGCACGCAATGCCTGCAGCTTAAATAAACGTCAAAGAAATCTCCCACAACACGTCACACTGATCCGCCCTGCATAACTGGTGTGTGTAAACAGCTAGCCCACAGGTAGTCCTGTGTGCTGAGACAGCCCCCTGGTCCCCCTGCCTGCCCTGCCTGCTCGCTGTGGCCCTGATAGGATTGGTGGGCTGGAACAGCAGCACCCGGAATTACAGGCAAGAGGGGCCTTTCAAAGTTACTATCTCCTGCCCCAGATACAATGGCTAATGGAATACTGTTCCAGCCTGTCACTAATAAACAGGTTGATCTAATGTCAGGGCTAGATTTTAACTTTTGTGGTTGTGGTAGCATAAGTGTGCTACCAGTTTTGAAACTTGGTAGCAAAAATACCGTGTGTTTGCAAAATTATTTAGGGATGCACCGATGTATCGACCACACATCGGTATTGGCTGATGTTGACCTTGTTGACTGTCTTCGGCCTATCGGCAAATAAGATAGCATTCACCGATGGCAGTGGCCGATGTTTATGTCACATCAATTTGCGTTGTCTAAATGTTGTTACCACACGCAAAAAGAAATATATATAGGACAAAGAGTAATATATCTAGGAGGATGAAAAATTATTATATATATAGGAGGACATATAGGAGGACAAAAATGTATAATAATAATAATAATAATAATGATAACGACAACAACAACAACAACAACAACAACAACAACAACAACAACAACAACAACAACAACAACAACAACAACAACAACAACAACAACAACAACAACAACAACAACAACAACAACAACAACA
>JAVQIZ010101426.1:0-24209 GCA_036023535.2 Galaxias brevipinnis | reverse complement strand
TGCGTGCGTGCGTGCGTGCGTGCGTGCGTGCGTGCGTGCGTGCGTGCGTGCGTGCGTGCGTGCGTGCGTGCGTGTGTGTGGTGTTTTGTTATGTGATGTCACTACAGTCAACAGTCTTTCCCACAACTAAAGTCGGCAACCCACAACTAAAGTCAAAGGGCCCCCCTGGATGTTTTTGCAGGTGAAAAACAAGAGCGAGTGAAACGTGAAAACAGGTTGGAGGGCGGTGGGTGAGTCAGAGAGGAGCAGAGACCTCTTGATTGGCTGGGGGCCGCCGCGAGTCACTGGAGGAAGCACCTGTCCCTGGGTGGTTATCGCAGCTCGCCACAGGCAAGCGGGCGGGGGAGGCGCTGGGCGACTATTGTGCTGCTCTGCTCCTCAAACCCCAGGACAATGCTGTTTACCCACTGTCCCATTCATCAAAAGCACATGTGTTGTTCAAGCAGGCCTGTTGTTGTTGTTTTTTTGTTATGTATGACTGTGTTTAACTTACAGATCAATGAGAGAGTGACTGTGTTTTTCTATCAAATTTTCTATGCAGTTTTCCGATAAGTTTTGGTCTTGTAATATCTGGTAATTGGAAGCGTTAGGAAAATCCGTGGGCTTTCCTTGGACCGTGCGCGGGAATTTCTGCACAGATGAGCTTTCCCCGTCACTGCTCTATTGAGGATTTTTATCTAAACCATTGTTACATCGTAGCTTGATGAAGGCTAAACATTTGTTAACCCCTTTTTGACTAAAAGCCCACATGTGATCCCCAGCATTCCATGCAGGCTTGCTCTCCCCACAGGGCTGGTGAATAGTGCAGCAGCGCTTCAGGCTCGACTGGAGAGGCGAGGAAGGTTGAGAGCACAATTGAGGCGAATCGAAACTGACAGTAGATTGTTTAAAGAGACGGAATGTCTAATTCTCTCGAGGTTCTGTTTTTATTTGCGTATTTCATGCGTTTCGGATAGAAATAAGTTGCATGTGGCAAACTGGCCGTGTGTTTTTAATCTGTGGTGTTTTTGCCGCCAAGTACCGCGTTCTTCCGAAGGGGACAGGGGGGATGTGGGGTTCTCCACAGAGCTGTCGCTATGAGCTACGCACTGAACTATGTACGCTTTGTTTAATTGACAGATTATGCTAGCACAACAAATTACACTCTGCCCCAATTTTTCGTCCCAATTTTCAGATTTGCTTTAGTCTGTTATGAACTCAGCCTTGAGTTATGGAACCTGGAAGTTCCGTATTTCATCCGCTTTGACCCCCTCCTTCCCACTTCCCTGCCTCCTTCCCTCCTTCCTCCCTCATCTCTGGGGCTCTGTTGAATCATTGCGGTCATTTATGCGCTGCTAAAAATATCCCACCTCTAAAGTCATCCATATGTGCCTTGAGTTGCATAACGGATAACGGAGTGAAGCGCGGCCTGTTGGTGACAGTGGGGGAGTGCACCCAGGGCATGGGAGGCGGTGGGAGATGCCAGGTCTGACTGCCCCTCCACTGGATGATGGGCCAGCTATATAGAGGGGCGAGAGGGGGGGGGCAACGGACCAGCTATATAGAGGGGGGAGGGGGGCAACGGGCCAACAGCTGTGTGATCCACCCTGCACAACCAACTGGTGTGTTGGAAAGTAATCGGATGTTATGCAACCCGCAAAAAACGGGGGCGTTTCTTTTGTCTTTTGCGGCGCCCTGACCTTGAAGATGTTCTTAGGTGTGTGTGTGTGTGTGTGTGCGTGTGTACTGTGTAGTGTGCGTCTCCTGATTTCCTGTGTTCCGTCTTGGCTCGCTATGAATAGAGCCTGGGTCCGCTTGCAGCTGAGAACCTGCGACCCGATGACCTCAACCCGGACCTGAAGATGGCCTTCCTCCGTCATGTTGGGTTCACTGCTGTTCCTCCAGGCAGGCCTGATAAAGTAGACCTGACTGTTAGGCAGGCAGCCAACGACCGCGGTGGACCCACATCCACGTCATGTCCCCATTCGACACCTCACACACCACTTTCCCTTAGTGCATTGTCTTGTCTTCCTGAGGAAAAGGTCTGTGAATTGTGAATGGGCAGAAAGTGTTGTAGAGAAGAGGTTCAGAATGGAGCAAGAGAAAAGAAATGAAGTCAGAGAGAAATGGTGCTGAAGGGACCCAGCATAACACACATCTGTTGTTGTGGTTTGTCTTGAAGGCAACCTCTGGCCATGCACTCTGTTATTGGGTGGCGTCAGCGTTTTGCTGGCACCACTTGGAATCAGTTGCTTTTCCCATTTCAATTGATGCTGCCCTTTAGCACAATCTCTCTCCATTCTCCCCCCTGCCCCCGGAGCTGTCATCCTATTTGTCTCTCACTGCAGCTTCTATTTTGGTGGGCCAGGTGAATCTGGATCAGTCTATTGCGAAGAAATGACAGACCGTGTTTTATTGGAAACCTTTCGTGGAATGATGGACGTTCCGATTCAAGGAAGAATGGAGCGTTTTCCTCGTCAGCAGCCTGTCCTTTATCCAGTTTCCTTCTCTTTCACCCAGTTTGTCCTCTTGCATCACTCTTTGTTGATGCATTGATGGGAGGAGTGTGATACTCTACATTTTATTACCAAAAAGAGGAAGACAGGAATGCCTTGTTTTTGTTTGTCATGTGGACCTGGCAAACTATGTCAAATTATGAAATAAATGTTTCTCCAGATTTTTGTCAAGCAGAAAGACTTGGAGAGCTATGCATCTCCATAAATCTGCTAGGATTCCAGATTCCCCCAGTTCGGCTATTCACAGTCGTAGAAACTGCTCTACAAAACAAGTTGATTGTCCCTCTTGGGGCTGCGCTTTCTAACCTGCCCCTCACCATAACTGTTTGTTCCTTGTGGCCGTTATTATGACCTGACTTTCTGCTGAGGACACCAAGGCCACTGGCCATATCAGAATACAGCACAGCCCTGTCCTGGACCAGTCCCCCCCCCAATAACATTTGCTTCTCTGTGGCGATTCCTAGCCGGTCAGAATGCATATCCTATATCGGACGGAGAGTAGGAGGGTGGGGGGTTGTCTGGGGGTGAGCCAGGAGTGGCAGTGAGGCGCATGATGCCATCAAGCTTAGGGGGCAGGGAGGGTATCGATGTTTGAAAGGACAAAGGTCTCGGATTCACTGGAGCACCAAGTGTGTCTCCAACTGGAGTTCCTTTGTCACTTGACTGGTGTCTAATTTAAGACCGGGGACTGCTCCTTCCAAACTGACTCAGCTTAACTGGGAGTGTGTGAGTGTTAGTCTAAACACTGAGTATGTGTGTGTGTGTTGTACAGACATGCACCTGTTGCACGTCTGTGGACTTGGGTCCCATGCTCCCTGGCACGTGGACAGCATACAGTCAGCACGCTCACAGTAGACCAAGGAGCCCACTGGGCGGCTAGCTGTGGCCTGGAGTGCTGCCTAAACTAACTGCTCCGCATGGCCGTGCGCTCCGTCGCTCGCGGCGCCTGGCAGGCTGGGAGCGCGCTGAGCAGCAGGCCAGCCCTTCAGAGCGTGGCCAGGAGAACGGCTCTGACTGTGGGCCTGGCACACTGACACCTGATACACTGGCCTGAAGGCTGGAGCTGCTTTTATGTCACTCACTTCATCCACCTAAAGTATTTTATTTTCTCAATCCACTCTTACGGACTCTATTTTGAATTGCAGACTTTTCTCGGTATTAAATGTCAATCTGCAATCTCTTAACTCACGCCCCAGTCTGTTTGTGTCTAGTCGTGTCAAAGCTAACATTTACAGTGAGAGAAATCTCTTGAAATGATGCTTGACTTCCAGTCAGCCAGGCAGGCTAACTGAGGGCCAGTGCTATGGTGGTCTGTCTGGATGGGGCTGTCGCCTCTGGGGGAAGACCAGCACGTGGAGCCGGAGGAGGAACATACTCTCTTGACTGGGTGAAGTGTCTTTGAACGGCCTCCAGCTCTCTCTCTCTCTCGCTCTTTCTCTGGTGCAGCAGACCTCCGGGGGAGTGTGGCCATAACAGCAGAGCATAGGTCCACCGTCACTGTATTTCAATGGAAACACGGCTAACCCTGCTCGAACAGCCCCCACCGAAGAGATGTTCAAATACAGACAATTTCATGTAAACACAATAAAATTCCTCCCGTTTTATCTGGTATCTACCATCCGTGGTTTCTGTCGATAACAGAGGACATTTTTGGAATACTTGTGCCAGTTACCCCATTTTCGGCGCATTCTTGAGTCCAGCAGGACGGATGTGTGTGTGTGTGTGTGTGTGTGTGTGTGTTTGGTGTGTACACCTCTCCGCAATGCAGGTCTTGCAGATTTCCTACCGTCTATTGTGTCTGCTGGAGGACAGTGGCTTCCTGGATCAGACCTGTGCCAGGTCAATCGAGCCAAATTCCTCCTCTTTTTTGTTTTTCTTCCCCCCTCCATCGTCTCTCCTAACTTCCCTTTCTTTCCTTGTGCCTTTTTTTCCCCTACTCACACATTTTCCCTGCTCTTATCTGAGGCATTGCGTTCTTGCCTTTGCACTTTGCAAAAACCATCCATCCATCTTCTGTTTGGTCCCTCCGTCTGTCTGGGGGAATCCAGTGTAGGTGTAACGGCTGAGGGGCAATCTAAACACGGCGTCCCAGCCAGCGCCGCCTCAGCCTCCAGGAACAACACCGCTGCTGCTGCTGCTGGACACCACCACTCTGCTCTGGCTATCCCATTGAGTCTTTTAGTGGCCCCGTCTGCTGCTCTGCTCTCCATCACCCTCTTCTTCCCTCGCATCCACGCGCTCTCTAACTCTCTCTCCCTCTTTGGCAGATTTATTGTTTTTCTCGTCAGCTGTCCTGAGTCGTCCTTTTTTTCAACTCGCTCCGTCCACCTCTCCTCCCACAACTTCTTCTCTTCTCCACTCTTGTCCTCTCCTGTCGTATTCGCCGGCACCTAATGGCCACCAAACCTGCAGTGAACAGCAGTTATTCTGCTCTGTCACTCGGTTTCTGGATCAGTGTGAGATGGAGCCGCACAAGAACGGTTTGAAGCTGACACTGGTTTAGGGCAGAACATGCCTCTCGTTAGTTATGCATGACCCGGGTGTCTAGTGTCCAGTGACATGACGGTAAAGAGTGTTATCTTGTTTTATTATTTAATGACTCCAATAAGGGTCTCGACTGGAAAGACCAGCGCTAGCCTAAACATCAACCCTCAAGAATGAAGCTGCATTCCTCATGCCTGTATCCTAATGGTATCCGTTTTCACAATGCCTTCACGACTGTTCCAGTGATTGTTTTAATATCTGCCTGGTTTTCCCAGCTGGAGGGTGGTCTCTCTGTCATTCTCCAAACATTTACCTCCTGTACCATTCCCCTTTTGTAACGTTCCCCTCCTGTGCTCGGAGAACCAAATCCAAGATCGGCCGGTTCCGCGTGGCATTCCTGGTGATTTGTACTGAGGGGAAAACTGAATGTGCAACGTTTCCCCGCTCCTGAGCAGATAGATGCTCGAGTTATACTAATGCACTGCGACAGGACATCCTGTCCGTGTTGTCCACAATGGCACCGTAACCAGCGCAACAATGCCGCCATTCCCTCTCTGCCCCTTGCTAGCCAGGGGGGCTTTGTGGTGCGCAAATACCATTAGCATTCGATAAAACAACATTTACGAGTGCTTCCAGTAACTGCTCTCTAAGCACTTTGGCTGTGTGTATTCGGCTGTATTTTCCAGTAAAGCTTGTTATGTCTGGGTTGTTTTTTTTTTGTTGAAACATGTTACAGTAAACTGCCGGCCTCGAGTCCTGTTCAAACCAGTACACTGCCTACTATCAGGGCTATTGTGTTCCCCTCTTACTGTATATGATGCTGATGTGATATGTGTGTGTCTGTGTGTTTGAACAGTTCTGCCAGCCAGGAGGATGGAGGTTGTCCAGGGAGAGGAAGGCCCCCACCTTCTTCACCGTGGTGCTGACGGACATCGAGTCAGACCGACACTACTGCTCCTGCCTGACCTTCTTTGAAGCAGAGGTCAACCTGCAGGTAAGACAGACACACACACACACGTACATTTATAAAAACACATAAGTACACGCTTTCTATTACATACAGTAGCGGCCCTGTTTGGCAGAGAAGCACGACAAACCCATTTACAACACTGCAACCTTACTGGGTTCTTCAAAAGGCCTTTCACGTGGTAAGTGTGACTTTCAGGTATCAAGGAAGTGTTTGCGCCACCACAGAGTAAGGCGGGAATCATGGGATAGCCAATAAGGGCGACACAACGGTGCTGTTGATATCCTTTAGGCTCACCACGGTAATGTTCACCTGCCCACCATCTCTTACTCAGACAGAACTCCTAGAAGCCAGAGGGGAGCTGTTGTGTTGGGCTACGTGGGCAACGTGTTGACTTGCACGTTCTTCATTGTGTTCTAATTGTTTTGTTTTTGTTTTGTTTTTTTGTTTTTTTTCTGCTCGTTTAGCGGCGCGTCTTTTACTGTTAGGAATGTCATTGGCATGCTGTGTTTCAGAGCACACTGCTGTAGCTGAAAGCCAAGATGAGTTATGAGGAGTTGTTAAATCTTTCTGAGGAAGATGTCCGGCACACCGGTCACCTCCAGCGTTGGCTGTCACATGAACTGGCCATAGTTTACTCTACAAGTTAAACTGCAAATTGTCTCAACCCTGGGGGGAATAACTGGTGGGAAATAAAGAGTTCTATGAAAACAAAGTGACAGTCTTGTGTAGTGAATTGGTAAGGTTTTTATTACCAAGTCGTTCTATTCTCTCCCATATTGACTAAAGGTGAGGTAACCCCCCTTGCCAGTGGTCAGCCATGCAGAATGCCAAGCTAATTGTTTCACTGTGTTTGTCGCTGGCCTCACATGACCTGCTAATTCTGTCCTGGCCCGTCTCCAGGCCCACACCTAATGACATGTCCTCTGGGTCGGAACACGGCCATCGGATGGAATTCCAAACCTTTTATTACGAGCAGATGAGTAGGCGCAAATGACTTATTTTGAGAGAATGCTGAGTCACCGTGCTAGAATGCTCAGACTTCCAGCACGACTTGTGTCCCTTTTCCAGAATGTTGATGCTTTTTACCATGTAACACTTTTGTGAGTGAATCATAACCAATCACCGGAGACATTTTCTCAGCATGCCAGGTGTTGCCAGGTGAACTTACTGGGGATTTCCATGTCTGTTCCAAAAGCCAGCATGAAAGTGAAAAGGTTTTTAGTTACACCACCACATCAGCAGTGTGTGTGCATGTGTGCGTGCGTGTGTGTGTGTGTGGCACGAGCCTGGAAGGTACTGTAACTGACGAGAGAGCCTGAGATGGCTGGCTAAGCCACTCCTCCTGTCTGGCCTGGTGTTCAGGGATATCCCTGAGCTGTCGGAGGGGCCAGTGGATCGTGCTGCAACGAGCCTTTAATCCCCCTGGATTTATGATTCTCATGCCAGGCCCGGTGAGGGATGAAGACGGGACAGCGGGAGGAGCCCACCTGGAGCGCTTCCACGGCCTTGTCCTCATGGCAAACGCTGACGAGGGAGGGGATTAGTCTTGATGAAGAGGTCTGAACAGGCCTCTGCCCTGCAGCCGGTCTCCTCCCTCCCTCCCCCTCACTCCCATATCGTCGTCACTGTTGGCCTGTGTTTTTGGGCTGTGCCCAGAACACTGTCTGTCTACTTGCGGCTCACTCTGAAGCCCCGTCACAGCCGTGAGGACGGCCTGCTTCCCCCATCCTTGACGGATGTATGGAGAGATTCTCACTGTGTGGCATGATAGCGATAAGTCTGCGGACTTTGTGCGTTTGAAAGGCCTTATCTGGGTGATATAGCTCTATGTAGGTTTGCCAAATTAATGAGCAGGATGCTCACCTCATTGGTCATGTTAGCGCCAGTGTCTGGCTGTCACAGATTGGCGTGAAATGTAAAGCCGAACATATCTAAATAGCATTCCAAAAGGGGTCGTTACTGTTTGCAAGGAAGTAAGGGTTTATTGTAAAGGGGTTTCCTGCATAGAAAACACATGGTTTGCCCGGTCCCCTGTAAGCCAGCGTATGGTTTGCCCGGTCCCCTGTAAGCCAGCGTATTGCCTCAGCATCTTTCTGAGATGTGTCGGGTTTCAAAAGATCTTAACTTTTAAACCAGCTTACTTACAGTCTATCTGATTGGAATCCTGTCTGGAGGCCAAAAGTTTTCTTTTCTTTTAATAATTCAACCCAATCCTTACAATGACGATGAAATGTGGTTCCTATTTTGCCAGAGTATTTTTATCCACTAGCTATTCCCTTGATGCCAATGCACTCATGGCATGTTTTCATTGTCTGAAGAAATCTCAAATTCTGATAAGAATTGTAGCCAGGAACAGTCTGCTAAAGCCTGCTCTGTAATTCTGTACCATGAGGTGTTGTGAAAGCATTGTGAACGCTTCCTATTGGACCCACAGAAGAGCAAATCAATCCATGGAAAATTACACACTTAAATGGGAACTTACTTAGCTGCTGTTTGTATGTCGGCTTGGCTGCTGTGCGGTATCACAATGTGACTGACCGTGACTGTATGAGTAGCCTACTCGGGATAGCAGGCCCACGTCAAGCAATTTATTTGACAATAAGTCATTGAATATTTTTGGAAACTGATCTGGTGGTTTCTGAAAAAAAAATGTGGGGGGATATATTACACAGTTTCCTGTAGTGTTTACGTCTTTTGAAAGCAATTTAAAAGTAATGAAATAACACGATAGCCAAAGTTGATTTAAAGCTACTGTCTACATGCCTTTTTAGATGAATCCACTGTGTTTTAAGGAGATACAGTTCAAAGCCGCACTGTAATTTACTGTCAGAAGCCATGCAATGCTGCCCGTTTTATTTGTGTTTGGGTGGTGTACTTGAAGTTGTTTGAGCTTAGTAAAGATCCGCACTGTATTTTGAAACGATGACTACCATAAATGTTTTCTTGTTATTTTCTGGCTGGGTCAGCCATCTTTTCTGTTGAAAATAATTTTATGTTTTTTCCCCCCTCTTGGAGAATGTGAATGGCGTGATGATTTCAAAATATCCTATTTGCTTCCCTCATCCACAATGAGGATCTGTTTTTATGTGAAGCAGATTGGAAAGGGGGATATTTTAAAACCCTTCTTTGATCACTGCCATTTTCTGCAGAAACTGAAAATTTAAAATGTTTTAGGGATGATTCAGTGTTGTTGATTAATTCTTTGTCTTAGGAACTGGCCCCATGCTGGCAGTGTGATTACAGCAGAGCTGGATAGAACGTAAACTCCTTTGAGTCTTTGTACAGACTATAGGATGCAGGGAGGCAAAAAAAAAGCCTGCATGTGTTACAGTCTATCAAATGCCCTTAGAAATGTATTATTTGCCAAGAAGGTGCAGAATGTAGGCCTATACAATTCAACACAGTACAGAACAGTATATGCTAGGCCTTAACTCTGATCCATGCCCCTCTACTGAACTTTTCCATTTTAATTACTGGTCTTCGGTTTTTCCAGGGATCAAAGACGATAGAAGAGGACGATGATGATGAGGATGAGGAGCAGAATGGCCTGATCCAGCCAGCTCAAGTCTTTGCACCCAAAAGTCTCATTCTGGTCTCCAGGCTGGA
Source organism: Galaxias brevipinnis (assembly GCA_036023535.2). Lineage (NCBI taxonomy): Eukaryota > Metazoa > Chordata > Actinopteri > Galaxiiformes > Galaxiidae > Galaxias > Galaxias brevipinnis. The sequence continues at coordinate 14,654 of JAVQIZ010101426.1, read as the reverse complement.
TTATCCTGAAATATTCCGGGTATCCTGATAAATCCTTTTTAAATCTTAATAAAAATGTTGTGTACGTCACTGCTGTGTGGTTTGAGCCCAGGACAGATCCAAGAGTTATTATTATTTATATGCATCTTAAAGTGAACTTGGGTAGCTCTTGGGTTTAGACTTTTAGACAGGAAGCTAAGGTGGGTGAAGAGCTCTAAGGGAGCAGTAGAGATACTGTGTGTAGCCAGCTCCTCACATAGGCACCCCTACTCTCCTCCTCTCTAAAGACATTCGACTGGTTCACCATGGTTCATTGAACTTGGCTAATTGTACCATAGATATTGCTGAAGTGCTTATCTTTGACTTTAGATGAGACGGTTGTTATCACCCAGGTTATTGACTTGAATTTACTGTAGGGCCCTAAAATATCACACTATTCAACTTGGAGGAAATCACAATTATGTAGTGCGCTGTCTCAGGGTTTCTGTTTTAGAAAGTATTGTTAAACCATCATGCAGTTGCCCAGTATAGCAGGTGTGTTAAAGCGATAACTTTTGTTACTGGCTGACAGCTGTCCAGACAGTTTTGCATTGATTAAGACATGTTCTAAGGTAACTAGTGAATCAATGGTTGTCTACATCCTGCTGTTCTTATACAGCGTCTGACCTAGTTGTGATTGCTCTCTCCTGTGTCCTGGCAGGGCTGCTTGGGTCTGATCTACACCGTTTACATTGACAGTCTGAACTTCCCTTTGGAGGGCCTGGTGGCCAACCTCTTCACGTGCCTGGTTCCCATAGCGGGTGGATCTCAGGTAAGGCCAGACCACACCAGTCATTCCTGAAATTCCACTGTCTGGGTAGGTTTGTCAGGCCTGGATCCCCTCCTCCAGCACCCCCCTGGCCTGCTCCTCAGACACCCCCACCAGACATGGGGTCAGCTAGGGTTAACGCGGCCGCTGTGCTACTACCAGGTGTAGGTTACCCGTGCTGGAGGTGCTGGATAAAACGTTTGTGGTTTTAGTTCCCTATGAGTGAGTTTGTATCAATAGGGGGAGCGTCAATGTTTTTGTTCCATTCAGCAATTTTGGGAACAAATTATTTGAGTTTGTATTCCAGCAATTGCTCGTTTAGATGGTGCCAGAGATTGTACTGACCTCCAGCCACGTGCAAGAAGGGTTTTGTTTTTATTGCTGTCTTGTGTCTGATGTTGCTTTGAGAAGCCAGGGAGCCAAATAAATCCAGTATAGGGTGGGGGTGGGGGGGTGTAAGTGGAAATCTCTGAAAGCGTTTAGAAAGTTCTCTTGAGGTAATTGACAGACAAACATAAGAATAAGCCTTAAAAAAGAACACTTCATTTCCATAAACAGAATAGACTGTCCTCTGCTCCCAACTCCTTTCCCTGTGATTTACAAGCAAATAGATGTATCCATAAACATCAGGACATCGGTGTCCTACCACAGACACACTTGGCGCTTGGGGAAGAACATCTCTGGAAGAGGCTTTCCAGGGAAAATGGTGTCAGAAACATAGGAGTGTCAGGCATCAGGGGACAGGAGAGCTTGCTCGCTGATAATAACTTTGTTTAGCTTCTTTATACTTGAACCATCTGAGACAATGTCTCTTTCAAAGCAGGGCTCTCTTTAAAAAGCAGTTCTCAGAAAATAGAAAATTGAAGAAAATTTTTGAAAAACAATAAAAGAATGAACATTTGCTACAATAATGTCCCTTTGCTAAGATTAAACCAAAACCAAAATGACTTTTCAACAAAAACACTCCACCGTAGCAGTAGCAGTGATGGTGGTGCTGGCGTTGACCTCCTCCCCATCTCTTCTGGTCCTCTTCATCGATGACTGACAGCAGTAAAGGGAGATGCAAGGTTGTCATTGACTGTGTTGGGGCTGGCCAAATCAGCTCAACCTCAGCAATCACCACCACACAAATGATCTATTTTGATGGGGAGTAGATGTAGAGATAGTCCAAGCTGATTGTATTGGCTGTTGAGTTGCATGCTGAGGCATTGTGCTGTCACCGTGAATTCTTTAGTCAACATGTCATTTGAGGTTTGCTCCAATGCAGCAGCACTCCATCCTACAGCTACATTTCAGTCCTACAGCTATGGTATCTGCAGCATTCGGCTGGTTAAATTCCTGTTATCGCAGGTCGCTTTGCACGCTGGCTATCTCCACTGTGACCATGACTCTCTCTTTCTCTTACACACACACCCACATACACCACCTGCCATCCCGGAGTGTGTACACAACTTTATTACACTATCGTTTATCTGCTTTCTAACCCCTTCCCTGGCCTTTGCCCTTTGCGCTTTCCCCTGAACAGAAGCTGTTTTCCTTGGGAGCTGGAGACCGGCAGCTCATCCAGACGCCGCTCAACGATAGCCTGCCTATCACATGCAAGAGTGTCGCTCTGCTGTTCCAGCAACTAGGTGGGTGTTGGCTGTGCAGTGCAGTGCAGTCGGCACGCACTGAGGGCGATAACGCCGACGTCTGTCTGACTTTATGGTGCTCTTGTTTATCTATCGGGTTAGTAGGTGGATTGTACAGTAGCCCCAGTGACACAATCACCCGCTGCCAGTCCGTCACGTACACATACAGAGACACACACAGCCTGTAAGCTTATTGATGGCGTACGCTATCTGACGGGGGTATTAATTCATTAAGAGCATCCATTGTAATCATATTTCTTGCATTGTTTTTTTTGTTGATTCCAGCTTAATTAATTAAGCGGCTTTGTTGACTGTAGGACAGGCTCAGTACAGCTTGGTTTGTGATGGTTATCAGTTATTGTTATCCAAGGTTGGACTTCCAACCATAAGCGGCTTAGAGCTACTGTTGCCAATCACATGATTGGAAATAACTCCAACTTCTAACCCCCGCCATGAACGTAACCAATGACGACTTGGATTAATGCCTTACTGTACTTGGTTAATGCACGGTTTCATGAGAGGTGGTTTGCCCCCTAGCCGATCATTTTGAAAGCACATGATGCGGCTTTGATGCAGCTGGTCAGCTTCACGTCACCATGGTTGCACCACTATGTTCGTTGGCTGCACTCAAATAGCTGGTGTGAGCTACAATGGGTCCTGTGGGCTTAATACAACGAGTGTAGTTAGGTCCTGTAGTATTTTTCAACAGTGTTTCAATCGTTTGCAGTGTGTTCATAATTTGAGTTTGTTTTTCCTTTGAAAGAGAGGTTTTTGATACCAAATATTTTGTACTGTCCGGCTATATGGTCTGTAAAAAGCTTTGTCTTTAATTCAGTTATCTAAATAGTCCGCAGTCCTGGTCTTGGAGTTCACTTGGTGAAATCAGACACTGTTCACCTGACACTGGACTCTTCATTTGTAATGGAAAATTGTACCTCATTTAGCATGATTAGAAGAATGTGCTAGAACACCAAAATGGATGGATGTTTCTTGAAAGCATTAGGCCCCCCCTGAACCCTTGAGGATTCAATAATAGTTTGCATGCTCTTCTGTTTGTTTGGAGAAAGCGTACGTGCACAATGGGGGGTACTGAACGATACACAAAGTGATCAGCCAGGGTCATGGGGAGTCGTGCATTTCGTAGCCAATCCAGACACACGCAAGCCCAAGACAAATCGCTGGTATCTTGACTTCACTCGTAATCGTGCTCAGTGTCCGTCCTCGCAAAGCTGTTTTTGTTCTTAAACTCCTGTACATGTTCGCCAGGAAAAGTGCACGCAACGCAACCATCCACGTGCCTCTGGCTTTGAAGCTGCACTCTAAGTGGGATAAATGCATTGAAAGCATCTTTTGAGGTTCCTGGCTAAAGCCTGGCTCTTGTGGGAACGGTTGTCACAGTCACAAGTCAAAGGAGAGAGCTGTTGAGTGTCATTGACTACTTGAGGACCATGAGGGACAACCAGAATATGTGTTCATTACAATGGACGTTTTCCTCCTGGGTTGACAGTGTCATTTACTTACCATGCCATTGACTCAGTCAGCTAATATTGGCCTTGGCTGCTCTTTGTACCTAGGCCATTTCAGTCTGGACTAAGTCATTGAGGTTTTCCAGGTGGCGTTGACAGCAAGTTTATGGTGGGTGTTTTGGGTTGTGTGGGGGTGGGTGTGTGGGGGTGGGTGGGTTGGTGGTCCCGGTGGGGGTTTTGTGGGGAATGCGTGATATGGATATCCAACATATGGCCTGATGTGGAAATGTAGTATTTATGGCAGCTCATATTTCTGTTGGTCTGTACAGGGGAAAAAAGCAACCCAGATCTTCTATTTTTAGATCAATTGGATATATTTTGTTTTTACAGAAGTTTGATTGCATAACCAGAGGTGCGCTTGACTGGCTGTCAAAAAGTTCCCGTACAAATGTTCACAGAGTCTGTTGCAATGTATACTGCAAGATCTGTATAATCGTTGTGCAAATCTTGTTCGTGTCGACACTCAAATAAGGAGAGAAATCGGACAATGCAGCTGGCTGGGAGACGTGTGAAGAGAGAGGGTCCACGTAGAAGTTTGTATCCAGCGGTCGACCCGGCCCTGAGGAATGTCTGTCAGATAGCCTGTGTCCCGCCACCACAGGAAATGTGGCCCCCAGGGGAGCAGGAAGCAGCGCCCATCCACTGCCCCCCCGCCCCCCTCCTCCAAGTTGTTTGTTGGTTGGCTGCCTTTGTCTGTTGTGTCGTCTGCTGTCCCGTCTTATTTTGAGCTCGGAAACGTGTCGCTGTTTCCATCGGACGTGTAAACACCTCAAGGACACCAAACGAGCCCGTATCATGATAATGAAACTTAGATAGAGAATTAGAATTGAAAGGCCCCGTGTAGCGTTTATTTTGGTCCAACTCCTGGGACGAGCCACTTGTTGTTAGCATTTTCACCCTGTGTCCCGTTGAGATGACTAAGAACCAAACCATGATGTCACGGTGTAGCTCTACAGGCACCGTAGCATTCTATCAACAGGATTCCTCTTCCTGTTTACTGCCCATTGATGACCTTAGCACAGACACCAATCTGTGGTCCTCGGGGGTGCCGATCTGCGGATGTCTGCCGGCGTTCCCTTCGTCTTTATTTGTCCGATGGGTGATGGATAGCTCTGCCTCAGGCTTGATAGGAAACAATAACAGGAACCGTACCGTTGGAATCTGTCTGCACTTTTGCATTGGTATTTCACATATTCTTTATCTCCGCCTCAAAAAAAGTGTTATTTCCTCTGGGAAAATAAATATCGTAAGTACGGCAGTTACATTGGCGATATTGCGCAACAATTTATGCAGGATTTTGTGCATCCTTGTGTTTTCTGTAATCAAGGTTTATACATTTTTTATTGAGGCTTCAAATCTTTTAAGTGAGGGACTTTTTTTTTTATTGTAAATGCAAATAGTGTATCCCAAATGCAAACCATGCACGGAATGTTTGTCCAGTAGTGCATGAAAAGCATAATATAAATCTTACCATTCCAAGAAATTTGGTTCACTAGCGCAAGAAAAGCATATCATAAATCTAACCATTCCAAGAAATTCGGTTAACTTAATTTTAGTCAGGTTTTTGGGGTGTAAAAGTCCCATGCTGACAGCCTATTTTTCATCAATTGTTCCGGAATAATAAGCCAACCAGTTCAAACAAATAGAGTGTTAATGAAACTTTCTGTCCTGTTTTTCTTTCCAGGAATCCAGAACGTTCTGAGCCTTTTCTGTGCAGTTCTGACCGAACACAAGGTCTTGTTCCACTCCACCAGTTACGAGAGGCTCGGCGAAGCCTGCCGCGCGCTGGAGGCCCTCATGTTTCCCCTCAAATACAGGTGCGTTACTGGAGGAATCTGACGCATTCGCCTTGATTCCACTTCACACCTCCAAGTAGGCAATGTGTTCTACGATTTGTGACTTTAATGATAATGGCTTGGCCAAGCTCCGTTTCGTTCCTGGTGGAAGAGTCACACGCAGAGCCTGACTTTCATCAGACTCCTTTGGAACATATTTGAACGTAACATTAATTTGGGTGTTTCATCAAAGGAACATGCTCGTCCATTGTGCCTTCCAATTGTAATTGCAAAACAACTATAATTGTAGTAATCTCTGTTACTAGTCAGTTCAGCGCTGACACGTAACTTCTCTTGCCATGAGGAGTACGGCCCCTCACTGTTCTTCTCTCCTGAACTCAGTTACCCATACATCCCCATCCTGCCGTCGCGGCTGCTGGAGGTGCTGAGCTCCCCCACGCCCTTCATCATCGGAGTCCACTCCATGTTCCAGAGCGAGATCCAGGAGCTGGTGAGGAGGAACCGACCAGTTCCCACTACACACACACACACACACACGCACACACACAAGTAACACTCTAATTTTAGACCAGCCAACTTTGGACGAGGAGATCATGACCTCCTAGGACTAATTTTAGCCAACTACAACCTCCTATCTCCAATTCCTATGAATCATCGTTCAGTTAGAGACTTTCTCAATGTTTTCAGTGTGGTCTTGCTAGGACATTGCTTTGGACATTCCTTATCTGGTAAGCGTTGGATTGAAGCGGCCTCACACGTTCCTCAGTTTCAGGGCGATTCCACATGGGAGTTTTCCTGCTTTAAAGGTCAACAGCTTCATTATTAGTTGGTTTCGACTTCAGTAAATCTGGTCCTTCCATGGTTTGGTGATAAATTACCTTTTTGGGTTTGCATGACAATGTCATAAATGTGTGGGTAATGGGTGTGTGTGCGTGTGTGCGCGTGTGTGTGTGTGTATCTGCGCGTGCGCATGCTTGGCTGCGTGTGTGTTAGTTGGACGTCATCATCGCTGATCTAGACGGAGGAACGATAAAGATCCCCGAGTGTATCCACCTGTCCCCGCTACCTGAGCCCCTGCTCAACAACACTCAGACCGCCCTGTCACTGGTAGGTACCTCTCTCACACGCACACTCACTCACACACAGGCTGCTTATAAGCAACAATATGTTTCGAATGCGGAACACCGAGCTGACTCATTTTTTAATCCCAGTGGAGCATTTAAAACCAAATGTGGGTTGTTATTTGGTGGATTATTCAGGGTTTATTCTTGCGTAACCGACTACCTATTTTTGTAACAGAAAGAATTTGATTGGCCATAAATAGATGTATTTGAAAAGAAACACAAACTGTCTAATGAGTCACTGTTGGTTTTGTTTGCTTAGGTTTTGCACCCCGATCTGGAGGTAGCGGACAATGCCTTTCCCCCACCTCGCACTGCGCCCTCCAACCTCAAGTTGTTGGTAAGTAGTCCTGACCTCGGTCAACACGCTCCACCTTGACTCTGTACTAGGAGGATTAGAGCTGCTTCCTGACAGTAATGATGTCTCTGCCTGGAGACAATAGTATGGGTCTGTTGCCCTCTTTATGACAGACATGCATTTATTATGAGCTAAAGTAAACATGCATGTGAATCTTTGATTTGTGAAACTGGACTGTTGATCCCGTGTGTGTGTGTGTGTGTGTCTGCATATGTGTGTGTCCCAGGACAAGGAGGTGAGGGCTGTCTTCCTCAGGCTGTTTGCACAACTCTTCCAGGGCTACAGGTCATGCCTGCAGCTCATTCGCATCCATTCCGAGCCCGTCATCCACTTTCACAAGGTGAGCCGTCTGCACGCTGCAGTTGGTTTCCGACCCTCTACATGGCTGTCCTCCACGGTGTTCCAAGAGGACTACTCCCTGCCTTGGCTGCGTTACATCCCAGAGCAATGTCATGATCATGTTGTTAATAACTATCAGTTGTTTATTGTGCGCTAACAAACTCGGGTTTTTGTGCGCTCTTGTGCTTTTTTAAGTGTGCCAAGAATGTTTTGGCCAGGGTCCAGGGACGAGCTGGATTGTGTTTGAAGAATTGTCTGATAAAGCTGTTTCCGAGGTGTTTAGCTTTAGTGTGTGTGTGTGTTTTTGAATGTGCTGTGTGCACGGCGTGACTGCTCCGTGACGTTATCCCCTCTGTTTGTGTTAAGTACCGTGTGCCTCGGACAAAGCCCCAGCAATGAGCCATATGAAATGGATCAGGTTTACATTTTTGTTTTTGTGCGCAGGGGTCTGTGTTTGTTTGTGTCTGTAGTGTTTCCGTGGTAACATCGCAGCACGTCCCTGTCAAAGTACCCCACATGGCTCAGATTATGGGATAGGAATGCACCAGCCATCCACACGAACCCCTCTGCCTCTTATTTGAAGTCCTAGAAGTGGTGTGGAAAGGCTAAAAAAAAGTGCCCTTATTTTTATCTCTTTCACTCGCAAGCCCCAAAGCAGCATGTTTTAATCAAAATTACATTTCAAGGTCATGTGTGATTTGTTGTGCTTGCTAGCAGAATACATTTGCTGTGACTGTCAAGTGAAGTTAGCTTCTGGTTTCATGCAGAATTTACAGAACTTAGACTAACATAGGCACATACACATGGAGTCATGTGTCCACTTTCAGCTGGCTGTGATCACTGTAGTCCAGGATAACGTATGACGTGTTCTAATGTGTTCCTGCTTCCGCATGTCTAAGGCTTGACCCTGTGCCCTCCCTGCAGACTGCCTTCCTGGGCCAGCGAGGCCTGATTGAAAACGACTTCCTGACCAAGGTTCTGGACGGCATGGCCTTCGCAGGCTTTGTGTCTGAGAGAGGGCCGCCTTACCGAGCCACCGATCTCTTTGACGAGGTGCTGTGGATCTACGTCCTGGTCCAGTTTGTGATAGGCCTGCTTTCTCTGCCATTCTAAAAAAAACGTTGGAAATCCTGTGGTTCCACTCTGAATTAGCATTTTGCGAATGAATTAAATTGGAATATTCAAACTGACTTTTTTAATAGTTTTGTATGCGTGTGTTTGCAGTTGGTGGCCTTGGACCCTGAGCAATTAAAGGAGAAGGAAGCCAACCCTGCCAAACTTCAGAAGCACATGAGGGAGCTTTCAGAGCAGCTCTATAAAAATGTAAGAGTTGGTCCAATAATATCGTATCCATATACACCAAGCAACCCCATTCAATAGGGGCACAGCATTCATAGCCCCCCCCCTGGATTCATGACTAATGTGTGGATGTTTGGAATGGCTGTCCCTACCCTTAGGAGAACCCCAACCCCCACATGGCCTTCCAGAAAGTGCCTCGCCCGTCCGAGGGCTCCCACCTGCGGGTTCACCAGGTGCCCTTCCCCTTGCTGGACGACAGCAGGGTGGAGGCTCTGCTCCAGGAGGGCCAGGCCAAGCACAGCTACGCCACTGCCGCCGCGCGGCCAGAGAAGAAGTGTGTGGTGCCCCCGGGGCCCCCTGTGGGTACGTCTGGCCAGCCTGGGATGTTCGCATGGCCAATGTGGCCTAAATGGGGAATAGTTTTTTTTTTATTATTATTATTTAGTTTTTTTACAGTTTTTTTCTTAAAAAGTATGCTCATGAAATATGCAAAGCATGCATATTACATTTGACAAATTCTAGACCTTATAAAAGCTTAATGAAATCCCACCAAAATCAGGGCGATTTGGTTTTATCAAATCAATATTAAACGTTAAGTTAATTAGTCTAAAATGCATCATTGGTGGTTGCATAGTGATCTAGTTAGTTATCCGAGCACCACACAGTTTGACCTGGTTGTAACAGCGGTCAGTTTTCTTAAACCCCCTTTCCTCCCTCCCTCAGTGTCCATTGTGGGGAAAGTGGGCTCTGTGTTCAACAGCGCCCGACGGCTGGAGGTGGTGAGGAGCTGCATCTCCTACATCTTTGACAACAAGACCCTGGAGACGGAGAAGGTAGCGCGCCCTACACCCGCACGCTCCACATTCCCCCTCCCCTGTCAGCGCGGCGCCATTAGAGAACCCACTCATTTACGCCAGAGACATCTGGACATCGAGACCAGATATCTCTCTCACACACACACACACGCACACACACACACACACATATGCACAGAGGGCCACTCTGCACCTCCTTCAGCCTAATACCTCCCAGCTGGTAGAGAGGGAGACAGAGACAGAGGAGCTGTAATCAAACACTGGGGGCCTAACCCCATAATCTCCTTGTTATCATCACTAACCACCACTATTGTTTTAACATTGGGGTTAATGGTGCAGAGACGGCAGGCCTGTTCCCTCTGGTGTTTTTCCACCTCCAAGCATCTGTCCACATAAATAACTGGTATGTGTAGTTGGCCGGTCCACTGGGCTCTGTTATGGACATCTTGGCTATATTGATTGCTTATTGTGTTACTGCTTATTATATTTATCGTTAATATAGATGATATACTTCTGTGTTTGATATTCAGAATGTCATAAGACAAATCTCGCCCTTTGCACACTATGAAACCGCACGTCTCAGAGACAGGGGAACTTCCCCTGTTGCTGACCTTCCTTAAAGAGCAAAAAGGCCACAACAGACCCTTTCCTGCTTTCAGAATGCTATCACAACTATGTTTTATCCATTTGACATCACAATAGCAAAGACTGCTACATATTTATGCTTAATATGTCATGTACTTTGATCAGTCAGAAGATAGGACATGCTGGGCAGCACCTCAACACGTGTCATTCATGATAGAAGGGTTAGCTCCCCCCAGAGTTTTTTTGTCTAGGTCATACACATTTTGTGCTTATCGATGTGCATGGTTCAGTACATATTGCAATTATGTGGTTCATTCCATACTTCGATATTAAATAAAACCTTACTTACCTTAATTTTGTGACGGTCCCCTGTAGAAGGAAACAGAGCGTCACATCCCTGTGGACAAAGTGGGACAGCTGCCAGCACACTTGCACTCTCCAACACTTTTTTGGGCACTCCTGTACACCTTCTCGTTCATGCAATTATCGTGCCAATTGTGCTGAGGCACTCTGTGGGCACACTCTCACCAAAACCGGACAATTGAAGACTGGAACAATGTAGCCTGATATGATGAATCTTGATCTCAATTTCTGCTGATCTGAGTCTTACAGATGAGAGCGTCAGAATTTGGCGCCTACAGCATGAATTCATACCTGCCTTGTGTCCAAGCTGGTGGAGGTGGTGTTATAGTGTGGGGAATGTTTTCTTAACACACTTTGGGTCCATTAATATCAATCACTCATCGCTTGAATACCACAGCATATTTATTATTATATGAGTATAATTCATATAGTACAATAATTGTGGCTGACCATGTGCATCCCTTCGTGGCCATAATTTCCCCATGTTACAATGGCTACTTCCAGCAAGATAATGCATCATGTCACAAAGCCAAGATCATCTCTAACTGGTCATGAAAATGACAATGAGTTCAGTATTCTTCTGTGGCCTTTACAGTCACCGGTTCTGAATCCAATTGAACACCTTTAGGATGTGGTAGAACGGGAGATTCGCAGCCTAAAAGTGCACCTGAAAAGGAATTGCATAATGCAATCACGTCAACATGGACCAGAATCTCAAAGGAATGCTTCCAACGTCTCGTGAAATCAATGCCATGAAGAATTGAGGATGTTTTGAGAGCAAAGGGAGCCCCTACCCAGTATTAGTATAGGGTTCCTAATAAAGGGCTCTGTGAGTGTATGCACCCCACTGCTTTTAATACACCAATGTTATATAATGCAGGCCCATGTCCTCTATTGCGAGAGTGCAGAGCCTGCATTTTATAACCCCTCAAGAGCCAATAAACCCATCAGCGGCTCTCAGCGAATCTGAAAGCCATTAGCCAGATGACCGTTGCGCCGCGGCGCCCTAGCCGTTTGTCATCCGTGGAATATGTTTGCTGTCCGAGCGGCCTTTGGTTCAGTGCTTGTACCGGTACTGTCCGGTACCATAGATTCAGCCCCACTGAGACAGCAGGCTGGGGTTTCATGACTGACGTTGTGGAGGGTGTAGAGGAAACGTCCCAGTTTGGAGAGTGTAGAGAAAATAGATTGAAAAGATTCACAATGTTCTACACAGGCCAAAGTGTAAAGGTAGGCATACTTAACGAGGTCATCAATATTATAATGATGATCATTGTTCCAGACCCTGCCGGCAGCTCTGCGGGCCCTGAAAGGCAAGGCAGCGCGCCAGTGTCTAACCGAGGAGCTGAGCCTCCACGTCCAGCAGAACCGGGCCATCCTGGACCACCAACAGTTTGACTACATCATCCGCATGATGAACTGCGCCCTCCAGGTTGGTACTGCACCTAACCACTTTAGGGATAATTCACTTTCTCCACAGACACGCACTGTCTAAAGCCAAGTCTTGTTTACTATGTATTAGCTATTGTTGTAAAGGGACAATTTGTTTTCACTGCATTTTTTCTAGTGTATCTTCAATCTGTTCTTAAAACTTAGTATTTTGGAATTTCAGTCCAAGTCTGCTTTTTGTTATTACGTGGTACTTTTTCACGTAAAGCATCGTGTTTATGTCCAGACTCCTCAGTCTCAATATATCAGATTCAGCCATTCTTTTTCTTATCTTTCTTTCTGGGATTACGGCACTCTAAAGAGCTTTTCAAAGGTAGGTTGCAAAAGGATGTCAGAAGCATATGTTAGCTTTCCGGACTGAAACATCCCCACTGCATGTGATTGACTGCTTTTATGGCTTCTGCCTGGTTATAATTTTCGATGCCTGAAGTAGTGGTTCGTGGGAGGAGTACGAGAGCATGTCGGCTTGATGAGCACTGAGCAGACGGCTCTGGCCCGCTGCTCTGTAGTGTTCCTTGTCGCTACCACCATTAGCATCTCCCCATCATCACTGCACTGCTGTCGCACCCATGTCTTCATGCCTCTACAAACTGTGTTTGACCAGAATTAGCCAGTGATTAATGCACTGTTTCTTCGATGTATCTACCTGTTTCTCTCGGTTTACAGTAATTTGATGGCTTGGCATAGGTGTGTCTCCATAGTGCCCATTGGTTCTTTGTTAAACCAGGAGGGGCGGGGGGTGTTGACGTGACACGTAGCAGTTTATCCAAACTAAAGTCGCGCTGGCGCTGCTCCGTTAAGGTCATTAGCAGTAGATTTTATTGTCGGTCCGTCATGCATGACTTAAGATGTGTCGATCCAGACGTCTATGACTGAGAGGAGCTGTCATCTCACTGGTGCTTCCTCCATGTTTTACTGCCTGGCGTCTTAAAAAAAGAGGAAAGTTGAATGATTACGAGCTGCGTCCACTGAAGGGGAATTTTTATGGAGTGACTCGAATTCCTGACATTCTTCTGGCTGACTGATAAAGGCCATTGAAGCCATTAATCCTGCCATCTGTCCAGGACCAGGCCGCGGGGAGCTCGTGGGGGTCACTTGACGAGTCAGGCCTCTTTCCGCTTGTTATGAAAATAGGTCAAGGAATAGGCAAGCAGAAGGATATCTGAAGACTGGTTAATGTTCTACCAATGTACACACTGAGCTATATAAGCCTATATAGACCTTCATGTGTCTCCGGCTTCTAGGAACATTTTGCCATGCACAATGGTTCCCCGGCCTCCTGCATTATGAATCTGAACCTTTATCTCTCATAAAGACCTAATTCCCTGAGGTCAGAGGTCCTGATGATGGCCATGCTACGGCGGCTTTACATCATCCTCCCAGTGGTGCAGAGTGGCCGGCTCAGAGAGGGACTGTGAGTAATATTCAAGATTCCTGTTTGATACTGCCAGGGACTACGGGATAGCTGAGGAATGTAAAGAACAATGCAAGACTAAGTGTCATTTATACTGCTTAAGGTAATCGAGACCTGGACCATAAGTGTGTCCTTTTTTTCTCCGACGTAATGAGTTCCTTGTGTGCATTTTCTGAGCTCAGTGTTTGAGGATAACAGATTTCTTCCCCGACTGGATGTGATGCAAGCTTTTTCTTTCTTGAGATGCTGCGCAGGGAATTCTGAATCCCTTGGAAGATGCCAAAATGCGATCCATGCGAGATGCCTGCAAAATGGGCCTTCGCAGTCGATTAGTGTGGAGGAGAAACAGCTACGCGTGAGCTCCTTAAGAGGTGAAGTGTCTCATTAAGAGAGTAGAGAGGGGCTTAACAGGAATTAGTCCAGGCAGTTTCTCCCATGGGTGTCCAGAGGTCGTCATGTGCCGGGCCTGGTCTACAAGTGTGGAACATGTCAGAAGTAGCAGAGGATGACAGGCTGGAGGAGGGAGGTGAAAGAGACTGAAGCGGGAGGCACTTTTTAGGTGTGCAGTTTCTGCCATAGTTCAAGCTCTATAACAACAGAATTCTCTGGAAACTTAGCAGTTGTACCATAACCAGTTGGTTTACTAATCTTTAAAGGCACCACACGGAAGACCACAGAGTAGCTTTTCTCTTAAAGGGGTCTTCAACAATCCGGAATTAATATTCCTGGGCTGGTTTGGCCCTAATTTAACTTGTTTCAATGTTTGGAAGTCATTTGCTTCTCGTAATATAATAAGCAATAATATGGCGATGTTTGGAAATAAGTTTGTTTGTCATTGCCAACTTGATTAAGGTTCCTGCATCATGTTCCAGATATTTTGTTCCGGTTATCCAAGTTTGAAGAATTTGTCGCGGGTGAGCTGTAAACGGAATAAATATAGCAGATTGTCTCAGCAGTAATTATTCTCGTATTCCAAGCTCACCCCTCTCCTTTCAACGCCCTACCCTTTCAAAAAGCCCCATGGAGATGTTACAGAGTGCACCCCTGCCAGTAATTTGTGTGTGTGTGTGTGTGTGTGTGTGTGTGTGTGTGTGTGTGTGTGTGTGTGTGTGTGTGTGTGTGTGTGTGTGTGTGTGTGTGTGTGTGTGTGTGTGTGTGTGTGTGTGTGTGT
>JAVQIZ010101377.1:0-10275 GCA_036023535.2 Galaxias brevipinnis | reverse complement strand
AATAAACTAAATGTGCAGTATGAGGTATGATTTATTTATGAGACAGTGACCATTTCACAAACAGGTTATATATGTTTTAGACATAATAAAGGTTTTAAAATGTTTTGCCGTATTATTTTATTTCATTCACCCAATGTATAATCGTGTGTCATAAGTAAATAATAATGGAATGACAATTGGCAGTAAACTTGAGCAAACTGAAAACCTTTGAAAGATGCAAAGAGTCAGAAAGCGAGAGATAAGGTTCCAACACAACATTTGGATGTTAAAAGTTCCACTCTTCCATCGTGTGTGATTGCTTTGCACTTTGCAAGTCTGCACACAATGATCCCACTATCAGGTAACATAGTCTTTACCTTTTGTATTTCAGCTTGCAAATTTCTCTCACAGGTTTTCTAATGGCTTACACACTGAAAGTGATTCTTGAGGCACAATCATTGAAATCATTAACACTTGTAGCCAAGCTGAATGCACATTCTCGACTTTACACTCAGTTTGTAATTTTATAACACACTTTTTGCAAACCTGTAAACACAACTCACTGCTTTCCACTCAGTTTGCAATTTATTAACACACTTTTTGCAAACCTGTAAACGTTGGTCTCTACAGTACTTCACTATTTTGCCAATGGCCTTTCCACATTGACACATGCCAACACACTTTTAGATAATGAGTTCAGTTACAAATCAAAGCTTGAGCACTATAAATAGGCCTTAGGTAACCATTGGTGTTGGACAACAATGGAGGCCAATTTTGGACAGAGTACAGACAGTGGGGTCAACCAAATCTGAGCCGCTATACTGCTGCAGGTATCATCCGGATATTTGGAAATGAGAACCGGTAAGTAACTGTAAGTGCTGTAGTCTACCTGGTACAGTAATAGTGTTTGTACTGTACTTTCACAATGAGAAGGATCTATCCCTACTGTAAACCACAAAATGTTTTAGTTTTCCTTGACTGCACTTTGGTTGTTTGAGGAGTGATCGAAAATGATTTACACATTTGCATACTGTGTTTGTGTGTTTACGTACTCCATGCATGACAAAACATTATTGCACACTCCTATATCCTGCACACAGAAAAAGCAAAAGCCACAAGTTTTTAAATTTATACTATCAGAACGTAATTGGTGCTTCATGTACTTATTCAAATGATGTTTGTGTGTACTGTATTGACCCAAAAAACAAACGTTTCAAGAGTTTTAGGAGTTTTACAAGAATCATTTTCTTTTGCAAGAGATGTTTAGCTGGAATTATGTAATGTTTTGTGGTTTGTTGGTAGAGTTGTGCAAAAATAGTCTACAGTTCCAATGATAGTGCTTAAGCGATTAGAAAAAACTGTAAGTAATCCAAATCTACGCTAATCTTCAACTTTATTACATAAAATATACAAAGGAAAAAACAAAATAGAATTAGAATAGAAAAATTTGGCATACACTATGTAGGGTCCTGCTGGACCTTGCACCTCACAAGTCTGTCTGAAGTGTGGGAAAGCCCCCATGAAACACCACACCCCTCTGAACATGTATATAACACCACTACACACAGGGACAACAATAGGCCAACCGTGGTCCCCACCAGTTCTACTGATCAGGGCTTTAGCATCTTTTTACCCTAAGCGGCGTTAGACAACTCAATCCTGATAATCAGATCACACACCCACTGTTCTCTTCTCTCTCATTCTCTCCCTGTCTTTCTTTTCTCAATAAGCAGTCAATCCTACATCAATAAGTGAGGAGTCCATTCACAGGGTCTATTCCCAGAGGCGTCTTCATTACCCTGGGCTGTTTTGTTTGTGTGTTCCTGCGCTGATGGAGCTGAATAGAGCGAGCTGAGGGGACATCAGGAAGGGACAGACAAGAGAATGAGGGGGCCAAGAGCCCAGCGGCCCAGCAGGTTTTTGGTCCTGGAGGTGTCAGTGAAGTGCATGGGCCAGCAATCAAAGGGCACATGGTCTTGGGAGCTTGTTGGTGGCATTGCTTGTGTGTGTGTGTGTGCGTGTGTGTGTGTGTGTGTGTGTGTCTGTGTGTGTGTGTGTGTGTGTGTGTGTGTGTGTGTGGTGTGTGTGCATTTGTGTGTGTGCGTGGGTGGGAGGGAGGTTTTCTGTAGATGTATGCATTTATGACGGTAATGTGTGTGTGTGTGTGTGTGTGTGTGTGTGTGTATGTGTGTGTGTGTGTGTGTGTGTGTGTGTGTGTGTGTTTGTGTGTGTGTGTGTGTGTGTGTGTGTGTGTGTGTGTGTGTGTGTGTCTATGTGTGTATTTGTCAATGACAGTTTACTCCAGTTCCTTAGGGGTCAGGTCCTCATCCCTTCGTCTCAAGGTTGACAATGAGGCCAGCGCTCAATACCTGATACCCCAGACTAGAGTCACAGGGAGGCCTGTGGTCCCTGCCTTCAATGGGGCCATGGCAGCACCATTCTTCAGGGGTTAGATGGCTGCCAGGGGCATCAGCCATTCAAACCAGGCTGGAGACCTCTGTCTCTGACAGCAGCATTGACAGCAGAGGACAGGGAGAGAGGGAGAGAGGGAGAGCGGGAGAGGGAATGGAAAGGTGAAATCTTGAAAAGGTTTTGTCAGAGAAAGACAGACAGGAACGTGAGCCATGGATTTTGGAGAAAAAACAAGAGAGCTAGATTAAAAGACTCAGGAAAAGTGGAAAAAAACCACTCCTATATATATATATATATATATACACACACAAAACAGAAGTTACCACAACCAGACACACAACATACATGGGCAAATACACATTAACATGCACCCTTGATTCACACACCATGCAGATAACATATGTACATAATAAGACACACACACATACTTTGTGCCTAGCAGAGGACGCACAGGCCGATTAATTACAAAGAGTCTGGCGTTTTAAATGTGCTGGAAGGACGGCCTGTTGTTCACACAGAATGGAGTGTAATTAAAGGCAGGCGAGCCGCTGCAGAGGGAAAGGCCACACGTCAGCCCTTCACGGCCCCCGCCACGGCGCTGATGGGAATTTATGGTTCTCCCTCGCAAGACTGGCTGCACAGCCAGCACACCCAGCTTAATTCTTTCTAGAGCAATGCAGATAGCACCAGAGAAAGTGTTTGAGAAAAAGAGAGACAGACAAAGATATGGAGCTAGAGTAATAGAGAGATATAAAAAGAGACTGCTTGTGCACCAGAGAAAGGGGGAAGGGGCGGGGTGGGGGGGTAAAGAAGTGACGTTTTTAAAACACTTCTATACACATCACCAAGTAGCATAAACAAATGTCCCCAAATACTTCAATGTATTTCATTAGTAATCCTATTTATTGACATAGGATAAAGTGTCTTCTTCCATAGTAGTGATGGACTGGTCTCTTCTACTGGCAGTGATAAAATGGTTAGGGTTAGGGTCAGTGATGGACTGGACTCTCTTCTACTAGCAGTGATAAAATGGAACTCCTTTCCAAAAACACACTCACACAGACACTTACACAAACAAATGTGCATCCATCCATCCATTCTTTACCTGTTTTCTTTCTCTTTTTCCATCCCTCTATTGTCCTGCACCCAGTCTCTGTCACTTTCTGACTGCAGTTCCACCCCTTGGTTTTCTTTTCACTTCTTCCCTCTATCCCTCTCACTTTCCTTCTCTTTTTTTCTGCCATAAAACACTCCCTTCCCTACAGCCTCCTCCCTCTCCCTCTGCTTCTCTCCTAAACGTTATATTTTTTGCAGCACATGAGATTTGCCTAACAATAAGTGGCTCTGCCCAAGGTCAGATAAGCCTTCCAGAGCCCAGGAAGCCACAGCCACTCTTTCTTTCTTTCATCCCCTCCTTCTTTTTCCACACAGCTTTGGAATTATCTCGGCTGCACATAATAATAATTAGGAAGGGAGGCAGCGTGGAGATAAGCATGCAGAGAGCTGAGGCAGCGAGAGAGAGAAAGGGGGAGGAAAAAGGGAGGGAGGGGCAGATAGAGGGGAATGGGGGTAAGTAGAGAAGTAGAAGGAAGGTAGTTCAGATCTAACAGAAATGTAATGCAAAGCAGAGGAACTGAGAGAGCAGGAGCACAATAAAAAGAAAAGAGAGGAAGAGAGGGAGAAAGAGAAATATAGAGGGAGTAGTGAGTTTTGGGAAAGGAGGAGTGGGTTGTGGATGGAACATCGAGATAGAAGGATCTGGACTGATAGATAAGGAAAAAATAATTGAAGTGAAGAAAAACAAACATATTTATATTTCAAAGAGAACAAAGTGTTTGAATGCATTCTTTCTCTTACAATCAGTGGATATTCAGTGAAGAGGAAATTGCTTTTTATCCACTAATGTTGAAAGGTGGGCTGGTTCCATTTATGCACCTGTGACAGTGGCTCACACGCTGAATGTGGATTGGCTCACCACATGGGTCAAATTGGCTTCTTCCTTGGTGAGCAACATGCTTCCCTAATTTATTATACTTTCACCATCATTCAAAACGGTCCAAATAAAGGCTTGCACACAACCCCAAACAACCAACATAATCTTTTCTAGGCTTTGGAAAAAACTCTCCTTAACGGCATGGACAAACACCACCACAAACACACACACACATATATATACACACGTTTCCCCAAATCACGCTAATAAACAGACACACACACACACACGTACAAAACCCTCTTCTGCAAAGCCACTCCTGCTGCTTGCTCCCACCCCTGACCCCATATCTCGGCTAGCAGGGAAAGCGTCCTACTCCAAGGGCCCCTATGGGCCCTGTTGTCCCCCGCCTCCAAGGCCCCAAAGGACCTGCTATCAGCTGGCCTGAGCCCCTCTGCACCAGCCTGATATCCACAATGGGGAGTGGCAATGGCTGGGTACAAGACACAAAGTGTCTGTGATTTGTGGAAGTGTGTGTGTGTGTGTGTGTGTGTGTGTGTGCCACTGTTTATGTACGTTTTTTCAAGTGTGTATGTGTCCATTTCTTTGTCTGTCTGACTATGTTTGAGTGATTGTGTGTACGTGTGAGTTTCCGTCTTTCTCTGTATGTCAAGATGATTATCTTCACTGTATTATGAGCTTCAAACGACTGCAGATTAGCGCTTTTCCCCTCCACTGCACCACCACCACCCTAGTGTCACCACTCAGAAGGCTGGGCATAGTAAGGCCATTCTGGGCCTGTCTTATCTCCAAACTCCGGCCCTGTCGGACGGATGACCTATGAACTCAGGGGAAGGGGAAGGAGGGGGCTGAAAAGCAGATTGGAGAGTAGAAAAAAAGACGGGGTGGAGGTGTTAATAGTGGGGAGGGAGACGGGAGTAGGTGGTGTAGAGTGGGTAGAGAGTGGGCTGGCCCATGCCCGCCTGCCTCTCTCTGAGCCCAGGGGGAGTTTAGCCACCCTAGATCTTTGAGTAGGTGGTGTAGAGTGGTCTGGTTGGCTGGCCCATGCCCGTCTGCCTCTCTCTGAGCCCGGGGGGGGGGGTTTAGCCACCCTAGATCTTTGGCTGGAACTAAATATCCCTGTCTTTAAATCGAATGGCTCTGATGCTGACATGACAATAGCATGGTTAGAAATCTATAAAGGTTAACAGAAACTTAAGGACTGCAGTGTCACTTGGTACACTTAAAAGCCGTAAAAGCAAGAAAAACAACTGGGAAAATCCCAAACAGAAAACCTATTTATGAACGTCGCAGCAAGAAATACAATACAATATTTAGTGAAAGTAATTTTTAAGCACTCAAAGAACAGAATTGGTATTTCTATAGTTGTGTGTTCTTTAAGGTCTAAGCTAAAACATATACAAACTCTTGGTAGGACAGGGTAAAGTACTTATTTTATATTACTTCTGTAAACCTGAGAAATACAGTGCCTATACACATTTTGCATACCTGCATCTACAAAAATTCTCTAGGCTTCTTTGCTAAATTTATCAGTGTGTTGTCAGTCTAAATCCTCCCAACGGTTGTCTGTCAGCCCTTGAAAAAGATCTTCATTTGGCTGAATTGATTAAAAGATGAGTGAACTTAATATGCATTAAAGTGTTGTCAAAGCCCTGGCAGTGGAAGATAGCAGCCTCTTATCTCTGGTGAGCCACCGATAAGACACAACATGGGACGTATAGTGGGGTTTGAGGGGGTGGAGGGAAAGAGAGGAGAAGAAAAGATGTACATGAAAAAGGGAAGAGGGCAGGGGCACTGGCAGGAAAACCCAAGGCTGATTAGGAACATTCATATGAAGAGGGGTGAGGGGAGGAAACATTTCTGAACTAGTATTAGAGAGGAACGGTTTGGGATGGGACTTCTAGATTGGGGAACTGTCCCCATTCATACATCAATCTCTCTCTACCACTCTGTCTGTCTCTCATCATCGCCATCTATTTGAATTCCTCTCTTCCTCTTTTTCCACACTGCATTAGCCTGTGTGCGTCCCAATACCCAAACTACCATACTATTTAGTCATTTCTAGTACTCAACAGACTACTTGTTGAATGTCTCGGTTTCGTCTCAGAATCGACCGCATTTTTACTCGGCCTTGTCTCGGACAAAGAGGAGTCGGGATTGAAGACTGGTCAAGACCATCACAAAATTGCCTGTGCGTTGTCTCATTTATTTGTTAGTTTTTCACAATTGCTAAAACACACTTCTTGAAACCTTCACCCATTTTCTCAAAACTTTAAACACAATTCCAAATATTCAAACTACATTCACATAACCCCCGTCTCTTCTGGCAAAGATCAAACGATTCTTTCAAATCATACACACAGCAAGTCAAAATATAAAAACTACAGAGCATTTATTAGACACTGCATCAGAAAATGGAGAACACAGTATCCAGGGCATGTAGTTACAGATTTAGTTTTTATTGTATATTGTAAACGCATTTTGCAAAAACAAAAGTATAATAGTAATCACAACTTAGCACAGTGAATTTATTGTATACTTACAAGTACTGCAAGTAATATAGTATTGAATATCTGTATATTCAACACTTGCAAAACAAAATACAATCAGCCCAAAGAACAAAGAAAACTACAGTAAATTACAGTTTTTCACAATTGCTAAAATATTTCTTGAAACCTTGCCCCATTTTCTCTAAACTTTTGACACAAATCCAAATATTCAAACTACATTCACGTAATCCCTGACTCTTCTGTCAGAAATCAAACAATTCAGATCATAAACACAGCCAGTCAAAATATAACAAACGCAGAGCCTTTATTAGACACTACATCAGAAAATCGAGAACACAGCGTCCAGGGCATATAGTTAGTCTTTTTGTAGTTAGAACATTTTTCTTTTTTTATTGCATGTAGTAAACACATTTTGCAAAAACAAAAGTATAATAGTTATCACAACTTTGAGTTTGCTATATTGTATACTGTAAGTACTGCAAGTACGTAGTACAGTATTGCATATCTGTAAATTCAGCTCTCAAATCATTCAATCAGCAATCTCAGCTAAAAAAAATACAGTAAGCCCAAAGAACAAAGAAAACTACAGTAAATGAATAGCACATTACAGCACACTCCAAACTATTTTGCAACTGCAAAATCAATGTCAATGAGAGATTAATGTAATTCTGTCTCAGCATCACATCTTTCACAGTTGCCTGAATTACATCAGAAATGACTGTTTCTGAATATTGGGATTTGTGTTTTAAGTTTTGAGAAAATGGGTGAAGGTTTCAAGATATGTGTTTTTAGCAATAGTGAAAAACTGTATTCTGTCTTATACAATTGGCTTGATCATCATTTGAAACAAGTGTGAAGTATTTTGAGTCGTATTGTTTAAAAGATGACAACTGTGTTGAAGTTGTGTTTAACTTTTGATGCTAGTGTTTACCATTTTGCAACACCAGTGAATAACAGCAAAAATTGTGTTTTAGAGTTTTGGTAATTGTGTCTAACTACCTAAACTGGTTTAAGGTTTTGCCAAAAGGGTGAATGATTTCACAAATGGGTTTAGGGCACTGATAATTTGGTTCAGAGAATGGGATTTAGTGTTGTAGCAATCGTGAAAAACTGTAATAGCACATTATAGTGCACCCCAAAATGTTTTGCCACTGCAAAATCAAAGTCAAGGAGATATTGATTCTGCCTCAGCATCATGTCTTTGTGCTGGGTCCGGCAGAGGACTTCGTCCATATTACATGCAACGTTGTCCCTTGCCGGGCAACAGGGGGGAAAAAACTCTGGTGTGCCAGATCCAGTCTTTACAACCCTCCACACCTATATCACCACAGGACAATTTCATTGCTAACCATCCATCCATCCATCCATCCATCAATCACAGAAATTGTCTTGCTCCTCCTAATCCTCATACTCTTCATCCTCGTCCACCACCTCTCACAAGTAATCTTCCTCCTCTGCCGCTCAGATTGTTCCCATCCATTGTTGGTGTCAGACTTCAGCGGTATTCATTGTTGGTAACAACATTGAACTGGCTTATATTCTGTACAATTGGTTTGATCACATCATTTGAAAGATGTGTGAACAATGCTCAGTTGTGTGTAAACGATGACAACTGTGTTAAAGTTGTATTTAACCTTTACCGCCAGTGCTTGCTATTTTGCCACACTAGTGCATCACAGCGCAAATTGTCTTTTAGAGAGTGTGAATATGTTTAGTTTTGCAAAAAGAGTGAATGAGTTTTGTAAATTGTGTCTTACTACTTAAACTTGTTAAAGATTGTCTTTTAGAGAGTGAGAATATGTTTAGAGTTTTGCAAAAAGAGTGAATGAGTTTTGTAAATTGTGTCTTACTATTTAAACTTGTTAAAGCTTTTGCCAAAAGGGTGAATGATTTGACGAATAAGTTTAGGCCACTGATAAATTGGTTCAGAGAATGGAATTTAGTGTTTTAGCAATCGTGAAAAACTGTAACATAATTATTGTGATTGAATGTAAAACCTCTCACTTCAAATGCAACCAAATTCTATTTCTAATTTGAAAAGTTTAAAGCCTGTCATCACCTTGCACGCCCTTCCAAGAAAGTGAATTCTGGAGACAGGTGAAACTGTAGCTGTCTGCAGGAGATATCAACCGAATGTTCAGTTATTAGCATATGCGGTGGGTGAGGCAGTGCATTGGGAAGGCTTATATATGACCAACTATCATACTTGTTATTGACCATGGAGGACAACGTTATTATATTCATAACAGCAATACATGCACTGACCGCAAACAATATGGCACAGCTATGGCTGTGGCGGGTGGTTCGAAATTGAGTTTTGCAATCCCACACAAAATACGCAAGCCTTGGTTACGATAGCCAATGCCAATACTGTTTTTGACTGTTTCTCTGCGCTCGGATCTGGATAGGCTACTTGAATTTGACAAGGCTAGGCTAGCCTAAGTTTTGATACAAACACATATGAAAGTCTCAGTTACAGCAGGCCAGGTTCTATTCTGGCCAGAGCCATTTGCTGCATCCTCCCTTCAATCTCTCTCCTGCCTTTCCTGTCTCTATTTAGGCCTACTGCTCGAATGAAAAAGAAATAGCGGAAATGCCATAAAAAACTCTCAGTTACAACATGTAATTTATATCAGTAATCGTTGTTTATATTTCAAATGATGTAATATTACATTTAGGTAAGGCTTAGCCTCCTCTAGCCACATAAGGTTATTAGATTTGATTACCTAAACCACAAAGAGTTTATCTGCAAAACAGCATCCAAAAGAACATTTCTCCAGTGCAATCCTTAGTAAGATGACTGGGACCATGTCAAACTTTAATTGGCACTTTGGCTGTTTTTTGTTTTATTTTGTAGCCATAAGTGTGTCTGGCAGGGTGGGCCTCGCACTGGTCTGGGTCTGGCCTTGGTCTTGACTCAGTCTCACCCCGTCTTTGTCTTGACTCAGTCTCACCCCGTCTTTGTCTTGACTCAGTCTCGCCCCGTCTTGATCTTGACTCAGTCTCACCCTGCCTTTGTCTTGACTCAGTCTCACCCCGTCTTGATCTTGACTCAGTCTCACCCCGTCTTGGTCTTGACTCAGTCTCACCCTGCCTTGATCTTGACTCAGTCTCACCCTGTCTTGGTCTTGACTCAGTCTCACCCTGTCTTTGTCTTGACTCAGTCTCACCCCGTCTTGGTCTTGACTCAGTCTCACCCCGTCTTGATCTTGACTCAGTCTCACCCTGCCTTGGTCTTGACTCAGTCTCACCCCGTCTTGGTCTTGACTCAGTCTCACCCTGTCTTGGTCTTGACTCAGTCTCACCCTGCCTTTGTCTTGACTCAGTCTCACCCTGCCTTTGTCTTGACTCAGTCTCACCCTGTCTTTGTCTTGACTCAGTCTCACCCTGCCTTGATCTTGACTCAGTCTCACCCTGTCT
>JAVQIZ010101344.1:0-32056 GCA_036023535.2 Galaxias brevipinnis | reverse complement strand
ATGCCATTGCACACACATTGTGCAGTATCGCACACTATTCCAACAGACACACATACACTCTTTCACAAAAGGAACACACCACACACAATCATGGTTTCTCATTTAGACACATACTTTCTCTCTATTTTTCTTATCTCTCTGTCTCAAGCACGCACACACACACTCACACACACACACACACATTAAAACAAGTTAGAGCAGTAGTCAATGGGAATATCCCTCTAAATGTGTGCGTTCTATTTGTAACGCACCACCATTTGGGTGTACTCACTCTTTAAGTTCACTGTAGATGGGCAGAACCTCCGGATGGCACACAAAGGCAAAGGCTAGGATGGGCACAGTGTATGCAGTCTAATACAAGACAGGACAAGATGGAAGAATTAAATCATTGCGCGTTCACACACATTAAGGTATGCATACTTATGTTGGAATCAAGGCCAAACATATAAAGTCCAACTAGAAAGTTAACACATATTCAAACTATCACACTGGGAGTCAAATGGTATTTTCTACTACTTTTTTGAGCATTTAATTCTTATACTATTGGTATTTGTTTGCAGTGAAAATATGACACAAGCCTGATACCAGACAAGAAAGTGGAGAGAAAGTTCCATTTTGTCTTAATATAATTTGCGGTGCACTCTAGTAAAGCCCACCTGAGAGTTGAAGACAAAATACTTGGGGGTGCACATCTCCTCCTCATCGTCAGGGTGGGGCTTGAAGCTCACACTAGTGTCATGGGGGTCATGGTGGCCACTGACGGGCACAGGGGACGTGTCTGCCCGCCAGTCCATCAGGGCAGAGCCATTGTATGAGGCGTGGAGCCCCAGGGCATCAGATCCGTTCACACTTAGGTTGGAGGAATGGTGGTACATGAAGGGCATGGGGCACGGTAGCTGGCTCCTCTTGTAGATCAGCTGAACAGGGAAAACAATCACAATTAAGTGGAGATATTTGAGGAATTTCAACATTGCTTTTATATATTATTATATAGTTATTATGAATGAGGCATTTGGTATATAACCACCTGCAATACAGTAGCTACTATAACATACAACATATACAATTATCAGGAATGTTTTGGGAGTGTCCACGTATTAAAACTTAGAAAGATAGAGATAGAGGTGTCAGTTATTGCCTCCATACGATATGAGATTGCTAACCAAAATGTAGAGCATTATTGAGCAACACTCCTAATAGACAAATACTGGGGGTGAAAGGGTAAGAGATCTCCAGTGTTGACACAAATAAGTTATTTCAAATAAACTCCACATTGTTAACAAGATTACCCCATTGTTAACTTTGTTAGATTGGACACGTTTCATTTTATTAAACTGGTGCATTATTGCAAAGGTCCGGTATGGATGTTTGTGAACAACATTTCCTAACGAATTATCAAAGTTTGAAAATGTGCAACTTCACCAAAAACTTCTGTCACACCCAGAGGCCCCCTTGTTTGTCACAAGTACAGTGTGTTCATTTCCATTTAATATTTGTGACCATTTTGGTTGCAGTAAATTGAGACGGAGAGCAATTAGACTTATTTTGGTAGCTTATTTCTAAAAACAACACTTGTCTAGTATAAAAGAACATTTCTGACGTAGCCTTTGCAGACCTGCTGCCAATACTGAATGTCACAATCCCGCTGTTTTGTGTGCATGACTTGGAATGGCAACGTATACCCCATGGACAGCTCTCCTGAGTTGGAAAGAGCTTACTTCTAGGACTTTTTGTGAAATTTAGCGAGGTCCTCTGTTGACAGGCAATTTAGCCAAATTCTTTTCTTAGTTACAGTAATGTGTTTGTTGCCAAAGATGATCAATAATATTTGGGATGTAACACCTTTTTTACAACATGGGACCACCTATTTTAATATCTGAAACCCATGTTCTACTTAGTGGTGAGGCTAATATGTTTAAGTATAAGATGAGCCATACCACTCCAAGGAAGAACACCATGCAAGAGAGCGAGAAGCCACTGGTGTAGCCAAGGTAGCCTAGGGAGACAAGGAGGAAGAGATGATCAGAAGGACACAAACACAAGAAATGGCACAAGATACTTTGTGGAACACAAACACCTTTGTGTTAAGCATGCTTCTCTGTCAACTCTCAAACATGGAAGACACCCTTTGTTGACAGTCTAACTGTGGGATCTGGTTTGTTGCAAGAAGAAGCACACTCCATTTTAGGTGTGGACGTATTTGTATTTCATTGCCTTAGGTCAAAAAGGATTATAATCAATATAGATAGATATAGATAAAATACAATTAAAAAGGCCAGAATAGTCAAATGCAATCTCTGCAAAGGAGATGAAAAACTGTCTCCACAGCAAGCAATACTTCCGCAAATCTTTTAAAGCCCATTATGCAACATGCTTGCGTTTACAGACATCAGAATTCTAAATATGCAGAAACTGACAGCATTAACGTAAAGCTACTAACCCTAGTCACACGTACCATTTTAAGGTAGTAATCGTAAATGGCTCCAATTACTATATAAAATTGTACACTATATTTCCAGAAAAGTAACACAACACTGCTCCTCACCCAGGTTTTTGAGTAGCGACAACGGGAGGATGATGCTAATAGAGATGATGATCACCAAGTAGTTTCCATTCAGATACCACTGTCTGTACACGAGGCAGAGAGCAAAGTCATACATACGATTTGAAACATCAACAAACTGTAATGTAGCATATTTTAGGAGGAGTATGTGCGTGTCCACTTCATCCCTCCATGTACCGACACATACCTACGCGTAAACACAAAACTCACCCAGAGCTCTCCTCAAGGCCCATGAAAGCCTTTATCACTTCAGGCAGTTCATATTTCACAATGAAGAGGTAGCTAGAAATGGCTGCGGGCAAAGCAACAAGGTCACGCAATCAAAACAGGATTTCAAATCATCGCATAACGTTATGCAAATTACATTAGCATACATACATACAATACATGCACGACAAGAAACTGCAACACACACACAGCCCTACAAATGCAGCCAACGTAGATGTTATGAATCCTTGCACAAACATCTCTTTTTGAGCCATTTCTAATTGAAGGGTTTCTAATAGATCTTCACGCTAAAATGGAATTAATTGAATAATAGTTGTAGGCTAGTTTTTCAGCAGCGGGCCTCACCCCACAGCAGACAATAGAGACTGAGAAAAACACACCTATGAGAGATGCCCTGAGCACGCCTGTTTGTTGGAGGTTATTGGGAGACAAGGGACTCGGTGGAGTATGCAGTATATTGCGATGGTCCACGCTATCAGTCGAATAAAGTGAATTTATTTGGAAATTATGACTGTTCAAGTCCAGGTCTATTATTCAAAAGCTTATGTGAATTAATTGCTGTTTGAATTACTTGTGAATTTATTTTTGGATTAGATACTTTAAAAGTACTATAATTATGATTTAAAGCACACTTTGATTTAGAGCACACTGCACAAATCACTATCATTGCTGTCCCTCTTGGGCACGTTATGCAATGATATATGCTGTAACAATTATGTAACGAACGTTATGCAAGTTTCTTTTTCCCCAATATTTTAGCCCCACATGCAAGGGTGCGGGAACTAGGGGTGCGGCAGGTGCTGCAGCACCCACAGGTTGAAACATTTGCTGGTGTCAGAATGAATACGATAGCATTATAACAATTCCTGCTCTTTTCTCAAGCATTCAGAATCACTTAAGTAGGTCTACTATTTACATTCTTATTTACAGAAGTATACAGGTATACAATACATTATATTGTATACAGGTATTAAACAGTTATTGTAAGCTAGCTTTAAACCAAGAAATCAATAATAATATATACATATACATAGATGACCTCATATATGCAATCAGTTTTTTTGTTTCTTGGCTTTTTCAGCACCCCTACTAGTAAAATTTTTCCTAAGATTAGCCCTTTAACTTACAAGCTGCTAAATTTGTCATAACTGTGTAGGCTATACATGGATAACTCAGCCAAACGTGTTTGAGTGGGCAAATTGCACTGCAGCCATATCAACAAAAAGTGATTTAAATAAGTACGAAGTTACCTATATTACCAAAGCACTTCCTGATGCAGGCTTTTATTTGATCAGTTTAATTTCAAGAACCAATCTTAAAATGAGAAATAAAAAGTACTCTTCATTAGTTCCTGTGTGTTTTTAACAAGCTTTAACTTGCAATTTTGCACCCCTTGGCAGTTGAGTGGAAAATGTAAAGGCCAGAGTTTACCCCCTGGGGAAAGTTTTAATGTTTAGTTGACTTCACCTATGCATTACATTCTATCCAGCCTCACTGGACCAGTATGTTTTGTCACATGCAGACAAACCACCCAAATGGCAATATAACAGATTGGTAATATTCCTGATTTTACCTCCTATATTTTGAAGCGTTATAGATACAAAAGCAGCCATTTTCCCGGGCCAACCAAAAGCTCGCTCTCCCAACTTTTCATAAATGAGGGAGCCTGCCAAAACATGACAAATAACATTAGTTTCAATGACAACAAGCTATCCAAAATCTATCGGTTTATCTATTTATTGACAGCTTAAAATTGTAAGAACTTTGTGGTGGATTGTACAAAATTGTTTTTAAATGTGTTTTCACTTGTTTTGATACATACCTCCCTCTTTTGCTGTCATCAGCAGCAAGTGTACCGAATATAGAGACAAAATGGCCACACCCAGTAGAAGGATTCTGAGAAAAAAAACATTGTTAATAGTTGCACATCAAAAAGCAAACATTATTTGTCCATAAAATAACATTTCAACATTGATTTTATTTCACTCACTACATGTTTGTATTACCAACTACATTTTCTGCAAAAGCAGTTACAATTAGAACAAAGTTTTGTTGGGTGGATGATAAAAGCTTGCTTATGTCCAATGTGATATAATATTTGGGTGAAAAAGCTATCCACATGAAGTCATTTGAAAGCCAATAAAAGGGCCTATGACGTGCATTTACCATAACAGTGCACGGCTGAAAGGAAAAAAGAATACATCAGTGGCACATCATGTCAATGTATCCATAGACCGCAGCCTGTCTCGTATGATGAAGTAATGTATGTATCGTGTCACTGCCTAGAGACAAAATGTATGGAGGCCAGTGCGCTGCGGTATTTTTACCCAGGTTCACTCGCTGCTGTTAAGTAACAAGCTGGCAGAGGTTAGCATGTACGGGTTTATTTAAAGAGAAAAGAATGCATTTGAGCAACAGAAGAGGTCGGACTGCCGTGATGCACTCAAGTCAGGGAGACCGCTTAGAGCTCGGAGCATAGGGTCACTTAGGTGCCACCTGACTGTTACCTGTCAGCCAGCATTCGCTCTGAAATATGGGTTGTTGTGGCAACCTGAACACAGTATATATTGACTGCTCATTAACCCACGACTGGGTTGGTCAAGAAGTACAGCAGCACTGCTTTGAAAATATAACCCAATTTGGGTTCATTTCAACCTCGCGGTTTTTAAATTTTACAAGACACATTTCAGAATCGATTTGGTTAGTCCTACATATTTAATTATTGCTTTATTTGTAAACGGAACATTTTGCTTTCTTGACAGATTGAAAATGAAACATGTGAAGTACTTTGTTACTAGGTTCCCCCAAACATAACCTGGCTGTGAATCTAAAACCAAATTACATTCCCACCTCAACTAATATAACCAAAATAAAAACCAAGAAATTGGGGTGTTTGCTTAAATGAGTCTGCATAGCTCAATAACCCCCTTTTTCTTTTAACCTAAGTAACCATTAGACAACAAATCATTATTTCCAACCAAAATTATATGGATTTACAGTGCAATCAGATTGGTTGAGTTTCAAAGAGCTACTTTCCTTTGGATGGAACACCCGCGGTGCGAAATTTCATACAGGGTGAGGCAAGGTTCACGAGGCAAGACAGGGTTAAGGTGGTCCCACTGCGTTGTGACAGGGTTAAGGTGGTCCCACTGTGCTCACTACTTTTGGACAGGAGGGTAGGAGTATGTGTTTTCGGTGAGGGTTGACTACATGATAACTGAAGATGGGAAGGCCTGCTAGTTCCAGACAGATTTAGCGGCACAGCATAAGCAAACATAGTCTATCATATCAAAGTTTACTTTGATTTAAAAAGCAGTAATTTAAACAACTTACACAAAAAGAATGATTCCAGTGTTGGCCATGGCGTATGACAGGCCCAGGATGCCACTGCCCATAATAGCATTACTCAAGTTGAAGACAGACATTCCAAAAGAAGTGTGCCCTGGATGCTGCTCAGGCAGATAGTTCAATAAAAGAGAAAGCAAAACACAAGTTAAGCAAATTATTTAACAAACGAATGTATCAATAAAGTGTGTTAACAGGCAAAAATGTAATAGTCTCAGAGACATTTTACTCAATATCGTTTTTAACTCTTTTTTTTATTTATTATAATATTAGCAGGGTATGTTAGATCATGTTAGATCAATACAACTTAACAGATATTTTCAAAATTTTACCTTTTCTAAAAATTTAAAGTTAGTCTACTTTTACACACTAAGCATGAATCTTACATATTCTTCATGGTACTCTTCATATTTCTTTTTCTTCATCATCCCATTAGTTAGGAACTTCTGGCTTTCTGCGTCATCCGCATCATCAAGGAATTGACTAAAAGGAATCAAAGCAATGTTTTTATTGTCTTTTAGATGTTGCTGTTGTTGTTGTTAACATTTCCAGTGTTAATGACACCAATTCATCACAAATAAAATAATCTAATAGTATGTTAAAAAGTTTACTTGACACTTATTCTGAAACAAAAACTTCTAAAAACCACATCCAAATGACTGTTGACCTTTTCTTCATATTCATATAACCTAAAAGGCCTTTGTAAACACATAGACAAAGCACTGGGAAGTGTGAACGAATAGTACATAGGCAGATAGTGGTTTCACGAAAGTATTAGCAAATTTATGGGATTGCTTTGCAGTTACCCTATTTCGTGAAGAACAGAAACCAGTGTACCTTGTTTAGGTTTGTAGTGCCCTGCAGGGTTAAAAATACCTAATTTTTTTAAATGTTAGCACCCACGCTCAGAAGTATGGTCAGCATACTCTATCTGTGCCAACTACATATGTCCTGTTAACTAAGGAAATATTATGTACAGGTATGAATTTAGGGCCCCTTCCATGCTGTTCCATTTTTGCAAAATGTACAGCTTCACTGAAGGGGATAGTTCTTCTTTCAGGAAGAGCAAGCCTGATTGATTAAGATCATTCTGACGCAGCGGAATTTCTAAAGCTAAATACAGGGACAGTCACTCCCTCTACTGTGCCATATTAATAAAAGCTAACCTTTGCGTTGACAACGAAACTCCTAATCAAAGCTGCTTTAATTTTCCTGTGTCAAAACTACCTCTTCAAACAGGAAAAATTACAATAATAAACTGATCAAACCATCTGCGATATTTTTAAAGGATTGTAAACTTAAGTACTTGCCTCGGTGAAATGGACTAATGTGTGACTAGAAAGCCTACTGACCTGTCGATGGTTGCCTTCTCAGAATCAATAGGTTCCATGAAGCGGTCCTCAAGGCTGTCCATACTGTCATCGTCAGCCTCTGTGTTCACTTTCTTTAGCTCCATGCGGTCCATAGCGTTCAAGTAATAGTGGTTGACAGCAGGGGGATGGTTTTTAACAGAAGAGAAGGCAGGGCCGACTACCTGTAGGCAGATCGAAAAAACAACGCAAGCGTGAGCAAAATTTCAGTACAGACCCTGTTGGAGGTCATCTGGTAGTTTTCATCCATCAGCACAGTATCAATTGACTGGTTAGCTGGCCGCTAGACCATCAATAGCACCTTTGGTTTGGATTCCCTTATGTCAAGCTGTAATATTCCATTCCCCAGCCGCCACCTTTCGGGTTTGCACTTTTACTACCTAAAACTTTGAACCCTTTATGTTAATCAAGCAGCAACAATACCAAATATTGACACACTGACAACCACAAGCCTGTGCCTAATAAACTCAATATAATATGTATGTTAGCAAAACCTGTGTGGTTTTCAGCAATATCCTATGAAGACATGTGCTCTGCAGAAGTCCTAACAAGATACAAAGAACTCAAATAAATGTAAAATGGCACGGCCACAACTACATACAATTTACACAGGGACCACAGAGTTTCAAACGTCTACCAAGGTCGTCCTACAAAAAGTTACTTTCTATTGCACTGATTTTTAACTGTATTGTAAAAGCATTCCTGTCCAATCTGACTTGCTAGAACTTTCTGTCCTTCTTACCTTGAAAATTGAATATTGAACATGATCCCTTGTGAGAGGATAACCAATCTGGAGCCTCACATCTAAGACCATGCGTGAATTTAACCGTATTAAAATTAAGCGCATAATATTTGCACAGCAAAAAAAAAAAAAAGTAAGAAAGAAAGAACAGAAATGACCAAATAATTGTTTGCACATGGTTTATATCTTAACACCAGAACTCCCTCCCTGTTATCTACAAATGGGTGCTTTCATATTAGCCAAGACAACGGATCTTGGGAACCGAACGCAGCTCAAACACCATTCTTCATCATGGGTAACAGAAATTAATACTCTTCAAAAACACAGTCTCACACACCTTATTGTTAAGTCCTCCAAAAGCAGCCATTGCACATGCACCTTTAAAGTGGCAAAAAAGCTGTTCTGGATCAAATTACACATTACAAGCATCCCATTTGATCATTTACACTATGGCACAATTTCAACCCTCGATCTTACGATTAAATATCAATGAGGGGTGAATGAAATTATGTTAGTGCTGGTTTTAAAATGATCTTATCCCCAAAAAAAACAGATCTTTTACCAACCTGTGGTCTCTGCTATGAACGTCATTAAACACATGATCAAGTTCTTTCCTTTCTGAGAACTTTTAAATACTCTCTAGAAGTTGCATAAAATGTTACACGAATGTTTCGGGGAATTTTAGTGCCCGTGGCGCGAATCTTCAACATTATTGACAAAGAACACAGGTCAGCTCACTCATGCATTAAGGTCATGGGGCCATCCCACCAGCATGCCACTACATTCTATAAATTCTGCTCCGTTCATAGGCAGACCCATTATACAAAACCACACAGCCTGCAATGAACCAAAAGACCAGAAGAGGGCCCCTGCTTTTATTTATATCCCATCAACATAAAACAATTAGGCCCATTATATAACTAAGGGATGATAGGTACTGGGCATCACATCCAGAGTTCTGTTCAGGGATTTTAACAATCAGTTACACAAAGTATGGTCCTTCTGCCCCACAAAGGGCTCTTTGACAAGACAGGCTGAAAACAGGGGCCAGATGGGGCCGTTCTCTTCGACAATCCCTAACACTGCATCTTCCATTCCCCATAGCACGACACCCCATGAGAGAACACACACCATGCTTAACAACAAGCTCAGCAGACTCAATACACGAATAAAAAAATAACTTTTGAGAAAGAAAATGTTGGCCAAATGTTTAAAAAATGAGTCTCTGTATGTCAGAGCAAGGACGTAACTGTGCTTTTGTAAATTGCGAAACTAATTTGAACACACACGTTTGAAATCTATTAGCCTGTAGACCCTAACCGACTGGGTTAATGGTACGCGGTCTTGTATATCCAGTATATTAAAAAGTGAAGCCAATTAGATACAATCAGGAAATGACTGAAGGAACAGAACAACACTAATTATGAATACTGCTAATACTTTTACTCCTTAAGTATTAACAGAAAAACTGAAAAATCACACACACACTCTTGCATCAGCCAAAACTGAGCAACATTCTTTTAAAAAAATCACACCCTTTGGTCTAAGATAAATTCAAGAAAAAAGTCTCTCTTAAATGCTTCTTGCTGCACATGCACACAATCACACACAATCACACACAATCACACACAAACACACACACACACACACACACACACACACACACACACACAGAGTCCCAATAGAAACAGAAAATAGACATACTCACTAACTTAATAGTTCCACAAATAAGTTTCTTTTTTTTATATTATATTTATAAAAATTAAGATACAATTAGGAGTCAGTAGGCAACTTAGAAAGACTGGTTGCTGTTTTCTGTGAGACAGGTGAGAGAAGAGCTAATAAAGAGCAGCAGGAGGAGCCTTCTCAACCAATCAGGTGGGAGACCATGCACCAACAGCTCCTCCCCATTTGAAGCAAACTCTCCTTGTGTAGGGGTCAAAAAAGGGGTGAAAGCGAAAGAGTAAACGAAGGTACAGTACCTCTAAAATAAAGAAATTGCAACCCCAAACACCATATGAAATAATGAAAGCAGAATGTCCTTCGGAATGAGAGAGGAAGAAAGAAGATGAGGTGAAAATTGATTTTCTATATTTTATGTGGGAAAACAGGTGGCCATGTACAAAGAGCTTAAGTGTAGACGTAAATCATCTAATTGAGAAAAGCTTGACATACACATACCCGCACCAGCTTGCCAGAGGCAGTGGTCTTTCAATTAAAATCACACTGTACTGTTGCATCAACAGCTGTTCAACCTTGGGTAGCCTAGATTGTGCCATTCGCCTTTGTCGGGGTACTAAACCCATAGAACTGCAATAAGTAGGACTGTAAAACCATTTCATTCAGGAGTTTGAAGAGGAACAACTGCATCATTAACATGAGTTTTCAGTTTTTGCACTTGAAAGCATAATAGTTAAATATAGGTCTGCCAATTGAACTCAGTCTAAAATGACTGTCTAAACCCCAGAAATCCTTTACCATCACCCTCCTATCCTGGGACAATCTGCTGTGCCTCCCCTTTGGCCACAGGATGACTCAGCGAAGCGTTTGAGACAGGGACAACTGATGGTGTTGTGGGAGGCTAGCACACCATTTGACCAATCATCGGCTAGTTAAAAGGTCACGCTCCTACCATGGGTGCAGTCTTTGCTGCCTCCCTTTTTTAAGCTCAATAAACAAAACCACAAGGGCAAACACACACATGCATACACAATTAACAGTTACAGTACTGACAACCAAACACAGAAAAACACATATTCCTTACAGTAAAATAACCCAGAAAGAATGTGCATACATTTAAATATCATGTATTCTTTCACAGTTCCAAGCAAAACCCACTGGCAAATGTTCTCGTTAACTCGTTAACAAAACCGACAACAAGGCAGTAACAGTGCATGCAGTGTTGTGTGTGTTATGTTCGAGGACGTAAACAGAGAATTAAGAGTTCTCCAGAGTAAACAATTTGTTTCCAAGTAGGGACTGAACAACAGACATGGAAATGCCACATTACTGTGACGTTCATAAAATCTCCAAATTGAGTGAATTCCACTATCTTCTGCGGAAATAATATATAAAATACAGTCACATGCTGTGAATAAGGATTACACAAAGTTTACAATGTAAGTTAATTGTTTCAGATTGGTCCACCGAGTCACTAAAACAACACACATACTAGCAATCAAATATGCATTCCTGAAGAGTAACAGCCGAGACAGAAAACCCTGTATCTAGCCATCATTGGGAACTATGATTTCGCTATCGTACTAGCTATCGTACTAAGACGATGACATCATGCAGAACAAGTGAAACAAATCATAACAAATTTAAGTGTGAGAACTCTTTTCAAACTGAAAAGCAAAGTTAAAAAATTCTATTCTGTTCCAGAACATGAAATTGTCATGCTAAAATGTTTGTGGTGTGTTCATATTACATCACACATGTCCATATTACATCACACAACTAAACTGTAAATACTATTTTGAGGAAAATGAGAAGTTATTTCAAATTATTTTGTCTAAGCTTTCACACATATCTTTACAAAAATATTTTTGGGGGACTTCTGTCTTAAAACGTTAGTTTTAAAAGATCTCATGTTGTCTTACCACTTCTCATACAATCCATATGATCAGATGTATTGTAACAGAAAGAAACTGCATATAACTAAAAAAGACACAAATACTAAAATATATAATGTGTTGAATAAAGCACACACACTTTATTTAAAATATGGATAGATACAGACCAACATTAAAATTGCATGACAAAATGTTGAACAAATACTAAAGAAATTATATTCTACTAGACAAAATCTTTCTTTGGTTTCGAGTGACATATTAAGGTGAACTAAAGTGAAAATATAAATTAATCCAATGTGAAACCATTGTGGCAAGTATAAAAGTTGATTTCATGATATTTGAAAATAGGCATTGGGTGTAAGCTTTTTTTTCATTTAAGTAAATTCTATATTTCTGATTTACTTCAATGTATTTCTTTTAATTGAGAAAAAGTAAAAGAATTAGCTGTAACAATGTGAACTATTTTTTTTACTTTGATCCAAAGTGACAGTTTTTACAGTGTAAATAACATATTATAATATTATTTAGTACATGTTATACAGCAAACAAAAACAACACTGGCCCTTCTTGTATTACGTTGCCTATAGTTTTGGCAGGCGACCAGGGTCCATGTCCTCCTGCTCCATCTCCTCATGGTCTCATGATAGTCCAGCAGCAGTTTCATGACAAGGTTATCCTCTCTACCTGACAAGTCATGCCTTTATAGCCCAAGTCCTTCTCTGCTGTAAACAGCTTATCAGCTGTCCACAGCCTTCTCCTTGTGAGGAACTGGAGTAAGAGACCTTGGTTTCCATCAATCCCTACAATGGAGAAATATACCATAATTAGTAGACAGCAGTGTGCTATTTCACAAACCCTAAACAAAATGTCACCAAAGGCTTGTAAACCATAGCAACCTAATGTAAGCAGTACATTTAACTTTCCTTGTGAACAGCAAGCCAAATATAATCTAAAATATACTGTCTATGTGGACAAGTGGACAGATGGAAATTTCTGAAGTCAATCATGTAAGCAGACTAGGTTATTTATTTGGCAGCCCATCTTCAGGTTGCTTGGCTTGCACAGGGTCGTGACTAAATTAATGAAGGAAATATGATTTATGAAACACAGTTCCACATGTATTACTCTGTATTAGAGCACAGTGCACTAGGTGCTGCACAAGAGCTTGAAAATCGTGCCCAATGTCAAACAATCCGAAAAGGATGTCAGCTCTTTAGTTAGCAAGCAGCTGATCTGCATTAGCCGTTTGGTTAATGCAGCTTTTTAGAAATAAAGAATTTGTGACAAAATAGTTTTGGCAGTTAAGTGATATAAAATGCTTTGTCATAAATAAAAACCTTAACTTACCTTGAAATATTGCCTTGGATTTCACATGGAAGCCATCAATCAAATACATGGGACCTTTTTCTCCACTTAGTCCTCCCTTGATCCTCTGAGGTAAATGAAGATTTGGACGCGCATGGTCACCACATAACACAAATTATTCACACCAAAAGCGAAAAAAAAAAGGGGGGAAAGAACTATTGTGGAAATACCTGTTGCCATTTTAATTTTACCAAACAATATGAACTTTTACTTTGAATAAATGTTTATTTATTTAAAACCAGCCTATTTCAGCTTACTATCTTACCATAGCATCACACCTAAATACATTCCACTGAGAAATAGTGGTAATGTGTGATCAGACGCGGGTCTCTGAATTGGAAAAAAAAGATTCATTCGGGTGAGTGGCGGGTGGTTTATTTAGTAGTATGGGGATTTGGATTGTGCCAGAGTCGATCAGGACATCACTAGAATATAATAATAGTATATGTGGTTATAGTATGTACATTTTATCAGCAGTAGCCTATCTGGCAGTTTGTGGTGAATGGGTCAAACTATTTTCTTGGTCTGCTATAACTGACAGCCATCCAAACACATTACATTACACATAATTATCTTAATTTGGAAGGTAGCTAATATACATGAAACACTAAAAGCAACCACAAATCATGAGACGTGCTTGCAGAAACTCTTTGAAGACAGCCTGACACATGCACATTTCTGAACTCAGCCATAAACTCTTGCTTATGTTAGTTGCAAATAAAACAAATGGATGCATTCTGACCATGCCCTGAGTTCCCCTCTTGATGAATATTGGGGCATGGAGATAACAGTCCCATAACCAATCACTGACTATGAGTTATTTGGTTGGGCCCATCCTACATATTTCCTACATATTTCTAACCAAGTGGGTTAACCACAGGGTAAAGGGCCAGGGGGACAGTTTGACTCATTTGAAGGAGAGAGTGACAGCCTAGCAGAGACTACTAGTAAAGTGCCACCATTCAAACTAGCAGAAGACCCTGTTGCTGTGTCACTGAAGGCCAGTAATTGTAAAGTTAATATAAAAAAGTTCAATATATATAAACACATTTATGTCATCCTACATAATTGTGTTTGCAAAACTCTTGCATTACTTTTTACACTACTTGTGCAGCTTACCTGAGCAGTCCCCTTTGAAACCTCACGTACTCTGTGAAGGGCAGCAATAAATAGAATCCTCTAGTAATCATTATTACAGAAAGCACCTCTCACACTGCTTCATTCAGCCGCTTCATATATGGCTCCAGAATGCTTTTAAAATGGTGCTCACCCAAGTACAGAGCCAGGCAAATCTTCCCCATGTAAGTGAATGGATATTTAACTAGGTTTTCTGACATTTACAGAGCCGGCAGAAGGCTTCCTCAAAGTAAGGCTACATTCTCTAGTAGAAGACAAATATTTAGGTCTTCGTCAAATAGTAAATAGGGAGTTTGTGGGTGTTCTGGAGAGATCAAAGGTCCCAATGATCTTCCATATCACCAGTGGTAGGGACTCTTGCAAATGGTGTATGTTAAAGACGTAGAACACATTTTCTCACTGAATAATTTTTCAGTCACAAAATAAAGATAGTAATCTAATTACAGATTGAAAAAACAATTATTACTAATAACAAATATAGATTTGCGTTTTCATGATTTTATACAACCTTCGTCTAGTAATAAAAGCCTTAAATTAGCATAATTTAGCATCTTTCATAGCAATTTGTCTCCTTAAAAAAATAGCATCGATGAATTGCTTATAGTTGAAAAGCTTATTCTCTGGAGCTGATTTCTAGCATAATCAAATTGCTATTTTCTTTGATGTTATGGCAATACAGGGAGGACACAAGAACCACTCTCAAATCTCCTCTAAATGTTTAAATGTTAAATGATTTTCAACAACTCATGTCTCATAAGTAAAGCTACATAATTCTACATACTGCTTCGTACTTTGAATAGCTAGACATATTTAGAAGGATGTTTTTATATCTTTTGTTTATTTACATTTTATGTGTTATTTTATCTAAAGAAATGGGCGAACATCGTGTTTTTTAACGTGTGTCAAGTGTATTTTAACATAATTAACTGAAAGAACAATATTTTTGACAAACTCCTCAATAGATTACAAACCAATTAGTTATTGATCACACTAAAACCAACCAAAAAGTTCTGACTTCCTATGTTGAGTCAATATTGTGTTTTAGACACTAGACAAATTTCCACATATTTACTGAACTAATTCCTAATTTTCATAAATCAATGGGATGGAAACTAAAAGTCATACTACAAAACAATCTTATATTTGTGTGTATATTCATAGAAATTACTTATTTTTACCTGGATAGCTTTACATAGTTTAGGCCATTGCAGCATAGCTTATGTTTACGAATACAACGGGGTATTTGAGTCCGATGCAGCATAGTTAAAGGTCCATGAGTAATCCAAAATTGTGACAATAAAATAAAAGAAAGAAACTAGCATTAAGATATCTGTGAACTGGAAAATCAAAGCAGAGTTATATACTGAAAGTAATGCCTATCGATCAAGGCAAGTTTGCAAATTAGCTCCTACCTCACCTCAGTTTTATTTCATTTATTTTTTGTTGATTGACGGGAAGAGATGAGTGATATGGTCCTTTTTCTTAACACATGCTTCTGCAGATTTTTTTTAAGAATCTTCAGAGTATTTTATGCATGTTGTTGAATGAGTCCCAATGTCTTTCAACCAGCTTGTGCCAACAGTGTTAACAAATCTCTCACCAATCCTAAAGAGATGGAATTTGAAGACGACAAAAATAAGTCTGTACCTCAGAGCACCACGTGACATGCTGCAAATATCACAGAGGGATAGGCAATGAATCAGCCAGATGACATAAGGTATCTGTACCACAGTAAAAGAAAGTGCTACTTTCAAAAAGGAGAATGAGATCAATTGGCCTGTCCAGTAAGAAAGGCTGCAGCATCTATTTGATTGATATCAGATTTGTATCTTTTATCAGTACATGTTACCAAAGACAATGATAATGTGGCAAAATTTGTAAGGTGATAAAAATATGAGGGGGGTAAAATATGGAAATATTCAGATTAAAGGTATTGAATGCAATTAATCTAAATGATTATGTCAATGTACAAATATGTTTAGCTATACTTGTTTTCTTGATACTTTACATAAACTCAAAGTTGAGGGGGCAGGCTTTAGTCTCTTCCGTAACGACCATTTAATGTTCTTCTATGTCGTCATAGATCACAGGCAGAAAGGGGGTTCAACCCATCATATCTTTGTGTCTGTTTTCATAAACCTGACTGAAGACCTTTATTCTAGACTTTGAAAGAGACTGTTGTGCTTAGTACATTAACAGCCTTAGTCAGCCACGCTTGGCTAGCTATCTTGAGCTGACACCCTTTATTAAAATAATATAATGTATGAATCTAGCTTACAACTGACAGTATAACATTTTTTTACCAAATAAAATGTTGGAAAAGGTACTGCTGGAAGCAGTCATATACTTAAAATATACCACGGCTACCAATCAAATAAAAACTAGAATGTACAATTCTTTAAACTAAAAGATCATTTGTGAATCAAACTCATCAAACTTTCAAACTTACTGAATTTCAGAAATCCACACACAAATGCAATTCATAAACAAAAATGTGGATGCAACAGTCTACAATTAAATGTAACAACATGAAAAGGTAATTCAAATTAACAATGTAACTGCAGAAAACCCAAGACTATTAAGGATAAGTAGGCCTTGTTGTGAACAACTTGTGTCTATCATCTGTTGGTTATAATGTGCAACCAATTATATTTGAGTATTTGCTGTAGTTTCGGTTAACATATATTTCATTTACTTTTAGAGCAACAGCACCTACATGCGTGTCATCACAAGCTGCAAACGTATATACACCCCATTGCAGGTTCAAACGGTGCACGCCCTCTGTCTCTGTCTTGTTAGGCTTATTAAGCCACTCCTAGTCACTCCTTACTGACTCTCAAAAGATTCTTCACTCTCTTAAATATTTTTGGGGCAGAATTTGTTGTCTGGGTAATGCACATTTTGAAACTCAGGTGGGGTGAATTAACTTTTGTCACGTTTCTCTGTTCAAGATGTTTAATGCTGGTTTCACCCCTTGCAATGCAAAGGTTGCGCTTGCACTTGGTTAAGTCAAAATGTATAGCTTTAAAGTTTTAACTTTATGTAACCTGGATTTCTCTTTATTGACCCTAAGAACAGTACTGTTGAAGGGTTAGATTTGTTAACTACATTGACAAAGGGATTGCAAAGAGTAATGTTTTCTCAGTAAGATAATACTTGAAAGCAGTGAAAGCAGTGCCAAAGTAATCAAAACGTAAAAATTACACATTTTAAAATGTATTTCAATTTATTAAGTTACAGATGAGACTTTCTAAGCTATTTACAATCACCTCTTCAGACTTTTTGAACAACTTCATATTTTAACATATTTGTGTTAAAAAGCTGTGCTTCTTGAACCTGATTGAGCTGGATTAGGGTAGGCATATTCTGTGTTCCACTAAACAGCAGCATGAATGTTACAAGTCAAGCTTGAACATGGTGGAACTGTTGAGTTTTACTTGCTAAAATTTAGGATACAAGGTAACATTATGATTGCATTAGTTGAAATACTTACTTAATTACTTGTATAGTTCAGATTGAGTGATATTCACTGCATTAACATAATATTTGTTAATAGGACACGCAAACTGACTTGGTGCGATTTTGCAAGCACTTATGTCTTACGTAATAACTTTGACAGGGGACGGAAGAGAACAAACAGTAAAGGCACCATTGGGTACATTGAGTGGGGCTGTGCTACTCTAAGGATGCAACTCAAGTATAAGTTATTTTTGTCCATAAGCATTGTCTAATTGCATAAGCATAAGCATTGTACGTGTTTAA
The DNA here is from genome assembly GCA_036023535.2 of Galaxias brevipinnis. Taxonomy (NCBI): domain Eukaryota; kingdom Metazoa; phylum Chordata; class Actinopteri; order Galaxiiformes; family Galaxiidae; genus Galaxias; species Galaxias brevipinnis. Next base: position 13,969 of record JAVQIZ010101344.1, on the reverse strand, counting down.
TAAGAATCTCTTGAATAACAAATAATTCAATTATTAAATAATATTTTCCCAACATAAAAGTAAAGTTGAAGGTTAAAGCTTTGCTTTAGTAAAAATGTGTTGACTGCTTCGGCCCCAATTCCATGTTCTTTTATTAGACTACTTAACAAATGTAGGTTGTTGGCTGGAGGCCCCTGTCAACTCTAAAACAAATCGCGAGATAGACTACTCGAAGTGTTTTAATTACAGTAACGTTAACCAAATATATGCATTACCAAAATGGTTTGTATATTGCAAAAATAAAGGAGCCCAGACACATGAAAGAAAAATAAGTAGCATAGATTGGTTTTCTGTCTATTACACGACAAATATATTTACCAGTAAACAACTAAGCAATACAAACTTGAATGTTGATAAACAGTATAGCCGAACCTAAAGCAACACGAAGTACAAATATCTATAGACTATTGCTTGTTGAGCGCTCAATTCAACTCATTGCCTCAGTTTATCAGACAAAATGTTAAAGAAACACTGTTCAGAAGTTTGTTTGTAATTTGTTTATCAAATCAGATAGCCTAATGGTAAAATGTTATAAACATATACTTAAAATTAACTTAAGAATCGAAAGATTTTTTTTTTCTTCTTCATTGTAGTTCAAGATTATTGGAATCTAAAAGGTTCAGTGAGTTCTATCGTCCGGCCTGCATACAAGCCATGCGGCATTGATGGATAAATTGGGTATAACCTATCAGCCTTAATATTTTTACAACACACAAAAAGAGATCAGAATGACTGACCAGACCTACCTAATTAAAATTGTTCAGGTTGGCAGAGCTGAGCGGGTACGCAGATTGTTGAAGACCAAAGTTCTGCTTCTAAACCCTTCCCATTTAACAGCGAAGTGTACTCAGTGGAAATTTCCACCATGTGATGGTAACTCTTGAAGCATCATGTTTCACCAAGACTTTAAGTGACTTGAATTAGAAGAGTACAATGCCTCGCGTCCAAATTGACAAATTAGTTTGCTGTATTGAGATCTGATCGAAATAATACAGTGTAATGTACTTGATAGCATTAATCTAGATGACAAACTTGTTCTCTTTAATGATTGCAACTACTTTGTTGACATTTCGTATAGCGACGCTTTATTATTGGGACGAACACCGTAGGCATTGTTGTTGTCCTTAATTTCGCGCGCTCTCTCGAATGGCAATGTTGCAGGTTGGAGATTTAATCCTTCCATTTAATAAAAAAAAATTTATTTAATATACATTTTCACATTACCTATTATTGTTCACTTTCAAAAAAGAAAATGTTATATACCTTACTGTATAAATGGGGGAGGGTCATTTTTTAAATTAGATTAAGAAAAATACAACATCTTTAGCATTTTGATTAGCATTTATTTGCACCTTAAAACCACAAAAAAGAGCTATTAATTAAATATTAATTAAATGACAAGTCATTTACCATTTTTGAATATCCGATGAGTAGTAGGCTTAGATATACAGTATATAAAAATCATTAAGGTCCGATTTAAAAATTCGTCTTGCAAAGATCTTTGTTAGAAGTCTGATAAAACAAGGTAATACACTTTTTGTACACAATCAAGATATTTTTTATAGTTGTACTATACCTTTAGGCTACTTTTCTATCAACCCATATCATAGCTAACAAGAATTTAGCACACACAAAAAAAGTGTGCATCTCCACTGAAAAACCTTATTGTTTTAAAAAAAATATATTTGAAAACAGAAGCGGCAAGCATTATTTTGTACTTTGTCAAATTGTATGTCAAATAAATCAATGGAAGAAAACACAATGTTTCCAATGAAATTACAGAGATGCTAATATATAAAAATTAAACAAAACTGGACTTAAAATTGATCCTTGAGGTATACCACACTTTACTTTCGAAATCAGCATGAAACGCATAATTCAGAAATAAGGCTAACCAAGTAAGGACCATGGCTGTAATTCCCACACATTGTTGAAGGAGTCTCATTAGAATTTTGTAATTAATTGTGTCAAAAATAGCTTTACCTTAAGGAGAAATAGAATTCATCCATACCCAGTGTCAGCTGCCAGTGACTTTGAAAAACACAGTCTTGGCTCTGTGAAAATATGTATAATTTCTGCTTGCAATGTCTGTCAGTTGGTTATAATCAACTTTCTCCTGGAAGTTTATCTTCCTGAGAGTGTGCATTTTTCAGAATGACTGAGCAATTACAAAGGTAATCAATAATCCTAAAAGTGTAATCGATTTATGGAAATTTTACGATATTAGATAAGTATTTTGTTCTCATATCTTTAAAAGCATCATTGTGTTCAATCATTCAATCCTTTCTATAAATGTCAAATTATGTTGTTTCCAGGCCGTCTGTTTCTCTCTATGGCTATTTAACCAAGACAGTGTAATTTTCCCATTAACTTATTAAGTTAATAAGTGCCACAACTCTTCTGTATGGTACAGTCCTAAAGGTTTGGAACTTATTAGCAAAGTTGCTTGCCAATTTCAAATATTTATGCGAAATTAATTGGAAGTTTGTTTTTTGAAGCACGTAAAATCATTTAAAACAAATAATTGTTACGAACATGGCCTTAAATTGTATGACATCCTTTGATTATATGCTATTTAGTCACACCAAATTACAATAGAACGAGGGTATAGCAATGATTATGAGAGGACCCAGTGACAGATTGATCGTTAAAAGATTATTTTAGATGATACTCGTCAAGATTTGAAGTTTATATCAAACTCTCCAGGAATTAAAACACTTTCAGGTTTATCTATTAATAGAGAGAAGGTATCAGAGACTGTGATGGTATTCAGGCCTATAAATCCAAATGATTCACAGACTAAATCTCTGAGAGCTTCACACTGTATTGTTCCTCTTATTTCTGCACTGGCAAATCACTTTCTAACTGGGATATATATTTTCTTGTTTCATAACTGCTTTGTTGTGAATCCAAAACTCTGAAAACAACAGGAAACACCCTGTTGTTTTCATCTGATTCTCACTCATTGCTATGGTACATAATCTGTTTTACAATCCAACAGCACTGCAGATTTGTGAAGCGTTCTTATCATCTATCTCTTCATTTACAAATAGTTATTTTGGTTTGATTATCATATTTTCTACAAATTGTTGTACTCTCAGAGACTCTCAGACAGAGAATGAGTGAGGTAGAGTTAAGGTCGGTTATATTAGGGAGCACGCAGGCAGCTGTTACACGCGTACCGTTTATTAAACTGAACTTAGCTGTGTTTGCACAGGGGGCAAAGTATGCCTTGTTCGGTGTATTAGTATTTACAATGCATCAATTTGCAGAGCCTCACACTGCCTTCCATGCAGCTGCCACTATACCTGTCACTAGGTCTAAACCTCTAGCAGCTACCTTGAAGGCATCCTTGCAGCTATCTAGTCTGCATTGCCCTGTGGCCCAACTAGTAGAGACAACACAGGGTACCAAGCAGCTGGTTGCTACCGAGCAATAGGCTATAATATTGTACCGCTACCATCGCATTCGCAGCCCAAATTGAAAGTATTTCTAAAATGTTTATTTGGTCAACTACAGTAGTTTGTTTGCTTGACCTCAGTCAATTAGATACAGAGTGTAAACCATATTTTAGAGGATTTAACCGACCACATTATGAATCACGTTTCTGATTGTGCAGAACACATTGCCAGCCAATGGTAAGATGGTAAAAAGGAATGCAAGTCTTGCAATGGCAGACGCTTGAAAGAGACATGCCCCATATCTACTTTTCACCAACTCTATTTAACTGTTGTGCATGCAATGTAGGCAGGGCCGTGAGTTTAAACCTTTTTTAACCTTTCAGGATCACTCCACTCATTGTTTCCCTGTCCCCATGTGGCAAACCATTTGATGTCCCCTGTTTTAAGATATTGCTCAATGCTAAAAAGAGCCTAGTTCACCTTGAGGCTGCCATCCTAAAATTGTTCATATTGCTCTCAGAAGATAGTCTGCAGCCATGGATATATGCACAGTGGCAGCATGGTTGTTGGTGGACCAAAGTAAGTATCACTTCAATGCAATAGGTACATTTGTAGAAAAGGTTGTAGTAAGGGTTCTTGCTGTCTTAGACTTAGACCCAGTGAATGTCATGCTGCAGGGTGCAGGTTCACTCAGTCAATCTGTTTCTGTTCAGGGAAGGTCATTAGATCTTCTCTGTGGGCTTTGGGCGATTTGAGAGAATATAAATCATGAGGTCAAATTGACATGGCAACTAATACCAAATGATACAATGAGAAAAAAAGTTAACAGCTTGCAGACCGCCTTATTCTCTTTACCGGTCCTATAAATTCTGAAATAATTTTTGTTGAAAACTGTTGTTTATTCAGTAATAAACCACTTATATTAATAGTTTAAAGCCATTTAGTATTGGTAGATTTGGTTTTGTATAAGTATTGAATGAAGTTATGCACACCCCTAAACAAAATGATAATTAGCTATAAAAATAGGGAAGCTACAGGATATTACCTCACAGAAACCATTGAAGTTCGGTTGTGGAGCTTTGAAAAAATGCAGCTGTTGATTGTGTTCCCTTATTATTGAGAAGCAGGGTGAATCTCAGCTTTTTCAGCTGTCTCTTCAGAATGCTGATTTGCTTCTTCCTTCTAATTTGCTCCTCTCTGTGTCTCTTAAGTTCTGTGTGCGGGGCTCTTTTCACCTCTTCAATATTGCTCAAGCGCACAGCCCGGTTCGTGTTCGGAGCCTCTTCAACAGCATAATAGCGCTTTAAGTTGGGTATAAAACTTGTATTTTTGTTTGTGCCTCTTACTAAGTTGCATGTCGTGAAATAGAACACAGTTATTGTGTTGATATGGTTGAAGAAAAGCTAGGACCTGTAAGATTGGTGTCTATATCTATATCTGATATTATTGTAAGAGAATTTGCATTTTTCTATTGTTTGAAGGTGTCCATAGGTTTCAGCTGTCCATGGTCTATGTCTATATTGTCAGCTTTATAAATAAAAGAGAGGAACAACTGGATTTGAACTCTAACAAGCTTCTATTTGGACCTTCACCACAGGGCCAAAATGATAGATTGTAACGGAATGTCTGGTGCTGTTATTATTTTCTTCAACTGTTTAGATGTCTTGGTCCTTTGACCAGTGCTGTAGGTCATGGGACAAGGGGTAACAAAGTTAAGAGTGCATTTTCAATTTTCAATAGCTTGCGATTTTCAGAATAACTTGCTGTATGTCACAAAAAAGAATGTACAGCAGTGTACGATCGGTAATCAAGTTTACAAACCAGACCAGCAACAGCCAGTTAGAACCTGCAGGCCATTCAACATGACACTCCAGCTCCAAATAACTCTAGGAGGCTACCTATGTTCATTCCCTTTGAACAATCTTCGTTCTTGACCTGGTAAACTCAGATTTAGGCAAAAGTCAGAAAACATCTCTCTTGGTTTTAGCTAGAGGACCATTAGCCAGCTTTTTGAGGATCAGACAAAGTTAGTACTGTCTCTTTGGTAAGCCTACATAGTTGCCTTTGAGTTGACAGTTTTGAAATTGTATCTTAAATGTAACTTGGATATATGTTTTATAAATATACAATGTTGGACAGCTGAACTTTTGTGTTAAACAAAATGCATTTTCATACAACCAATATACACAGATCATACGTTAGTCAGAAGAGCCTGAACTTGAAGGTTGAGGTTACTTTTTAAGGTAAAATGTCCCGTCAGTAGGTTTCCTTAGTTCCAGTCCAATTGCAAAGATACAAAAGTGGAAATAGCAATTTACAGAAATATACTTAATTGATTATGGGTGTGCATTGTTCTTGCTCAGACATTTCCATAGCAGAGGAGGTTATAGAACAATGACTGTTCGGTTAGTCAAATAGGGGAACAGGTATGTGCAGGTCCAGTGTTTATACAAGATCTGATTGTACAGTATGTTCACCAGTGTTTAAATAGTGATTGGGTGGAGCAACTGTATAGGCTCTTTTAGTGACATACCTAGTCTCAGCTCCACCTGCTAAATTGGACGACGTCTTAAGGTGTTCAATAACTTGAGGTTAAAAAATATGCTTGTTTAAGTGCTTAAACCTAGATCCAAATGAATGAATCAGTGTTAAGATTAAGTAGGTCGACTCTATATCCTCTGTGTACAGAAAAGTATGTCACAGAAATATTGTACAAGTCTTTGTTTACTGCACTAAACCAGTCTTCTTGATATTAAACACATATATATAGTTTTTGCTGTTAGACATAAACCCAATAAAATAGTTTAATTAACAGAGAACAGTCAGGAGTGAATGTGGGAGCTTGGCTGTGTCTATTTTTGTTGAAACAGACATCTGTCTGGGACAATTCACATCGAGAGGAAGCAAAGGAAGTCCTCATCTGGAGAGGACACAGGGTATGACACAGAACGCTAGGAGTTCATCAACCTCTCTCTGTTTTCCCAGATGGCCATATGCACATCAATACAGACAAACATGTTTTTAAGAAAAATGTAAGGAAACATCAGCCAGGGTTTCAAATTCTGCAGCTTTCTTGCAGATTACAGCAACTTTAAAGATGGTCTAACCGGTGAAAAAAATACCAGCTGTGGCTTCCAGGTTTTCAGTATTTTATCAGATGATCCGCATCAAAAAACAAGTAATTATTAGAATATAATCAGCTTTATGTCATAATCATAATATGGAGAGAATGAAATGATTGCCTGACAGATGCATTTTAACTTAAAAAGGGGAATAGCCTATAGTCAGTGGTAACAGCAGGTATGTAGAAATTATGATTTTGATTATGAAAATAGCATATTTAATAGCAATCATAGGCATGCAAACTGTAAAACAACAGCAAAAGAAGTGTAGTCTTAAAATGACACTAAATAAATATACCAAAAGGTTTCATATTTATAGAGCATTCATATGATCAAACCCCTTAGTTTAGTTCTACTGATCTAAATAAATTTCAACCCTCATGTCTTGGTCAATATTTACTAATTTATATTTGTCATTCTCCATAGATTTTCAGTATTTAGAGTGTAATTCTAACTGCTGGATTATTTTTATTTTCTTATATAATGAACACCTGGCTTTATAATGGAATGTTTTTCTTCTTAGAAAAAGAATCCAAAGGAAAAAGGCACAACAATAACAATTGATGAATACGATTCTGCATAAAGACTATAAATGGCAAAAACATAATAAAATAAAAAATATAATAGATGGTAGCAGCGTATTGACACACTAGAATAACAATGTTTTGCCCAATATGCAATCCTGAAAATAAACTGTTACTGTTACTGTGAACAGTTAAATGATATTATGGTATGGCCATTATGCACATAAGCCAAGTGGTGGTACATATTTTAATATAATGTCACAATGTAACTCCAAACTAAATAAATGCAGCATTTACAATATTTAGACATTCAAAATGAGTAACTCCTTAAAATCAACAAATTCAAAAATAGATCAAACCTAGGCTATTGAATCTAACATCAGAACAAAACATCTGTGATCTTACTTTGATCTTTAGTCTTGAAAAATACTTCTTTTTTAACAGTCATTTTACACCTTGTTGTCCGGTGATGGGCATTGTGCTGTGATGGATTTATTAGCCAAACGTTCAGACGATGAGGGCCATTTACAATACAGGCAAGCCTGGTATGGTCTTGAAGGTTCAGGAAACATCTCACTGCTGTTTTGTAAGAAGTGCAGAAATCACAGAAATAGAGTGTGACCAACATTCAATTAAATTTTCCCCAGTGTCATGTTGAGGTGTCAATCAAACATCAGTCAATTTAAAGAGAAACATAAGCTGTTTATCTTGATATCCTTGACAATTTGCAGGTCATCTCTGGGTAAGCCTGTATATAATTGAATTGAACCTAGTTGAAATGCTGATAGTTCCAGACTATGTTATTCTCCCACTTGTTGTATGCAATGATATTTTCTGGTTAGGCACCAATCAAAATATAATACTATGTCTTTTTCTTGTGTCTTCCCTTGAAATGTTCCTGCTATTTGAACAGACAAAATAAACATGGAGGGTCAAAAGTTTGTTTTCTGTGAAATGAGATCAAATTCCAATTTGGTCGAGAGGCTAAATGTACTGTGAACTGCAATTATTTGTCTATTGATCAAGGCTGTCTTCGCCCTGCTTTCCGTGGTGCAACAAAATTAGATCTTGTTCATGTGACGTCAGTCTTGACGATAATTCTTTACCTTAAAGTTGTGCCAACCATCTTACTGTGCCATCATCATTTTGGACTCTGGTCCCCCCACACTTGCCACATAAAGTCCTGATTCCTCCACTATGGTCTGTCTTCTCATTGTTGGAGCCATTACATAAAGTATTATGCAATTAGTTTCTCTGACGGCTATTTTTCTGGCCCCTGTACACTAATGGGGCCTGGGGGAAGTTGTAAGGGTTGGGGGCTGTTGTTGACATTAACATGCTCATGAAAGGAGCCCTGCGGATCTCCTGCTGTCTGGGCTCCAATCACGAGACACCCAAACAGGCCAACAGTCGAAGGGACCAGGGACCGAAGGGACCAGGGCCAGCATGGGAATGACACGTGTTCATCAAAACTGAAGAAAAACAGGCAACATGTGCCACTCTAGATTAGTCCCTAAAAGATATGTCAGGGCAAACTGCATTCAGTCCCTGCATCCATAAAACCACTCTGGACCTGATCTTTTGCAGCACATTACAGCATGTTCAGGAATTTAGTTTGCTTTTCTTTAGCTGTAATGAAATTAGAAAGGCTAGATATGCTGACAGCTTTGAATCAGTCTTTTTATTTTAGTCAATAGATAATAAACTGGTTTGAAGCAGTAAAACTCCTAAAACTTTATTAAACTAAAGTATAGTTTCTCCACGGTTTCAAAATCAATATTACATTACTGCACGAGGTCATCCATCACACTCTTCTCACGACAGCCAGGGTAAAGAATAAAAATCATCAAACAAGGAAATTATATATTTTAAGTGAACATTTGAAGTATGCTAACATACTAACTATGCTAACTATGCATAACTTTGGGCTATGTGTGTCAATTGTCTATCACCATCATTGCATAGCCAGCTGTGGCATATACAGCAGGGCTGTCGGAGCAAACCTATAGGAGTGAACAGCTTTTCTATAAACAACAGCTGAACATTGAATGGTATATATATTACACATTTTTTTATTTTAATTGAAGTTTATTAAACCCTGTATTTCTTTCTGTATGTCAATGTATGTGCTTGTATTTTGGTGTTAAGTTGTAAGAATCGTTTGCACATCTGTAATCTACTGTAGTTTACAATGTGGTTAATGTGTAGCTCTGTTTACACTAATAGTTGTAGGTATTATTGGTGAATAGGTCAGGGGTTGGAATTGTTCAAATATACTAACCAATTTAATGTACCATTAAAAAGAAGAAAGAACACTATTTAAAAACACATCTCGAGACTTGTACCTGATAGAGGCTGTGTTCGGAATGTGAAAACACATTTGTATGCAGTATGCTAACAGTAAATAGTAAAAATAAAATTGGATTGGAAATCAGATATTGAGCTAGTTAATATGTAATTTAGAGTAAAAGGTATTTCTAACCTTTTTTTGCAGTATCACATCACATGATGCATGGCCGTTTCTCATGAGGGCCAAATACAAAAAGGGACTTATCCAAAGGGACCATCATGTGCCGGCTGTTTACACAAATTGAGTTGCGCTAAATTCACAAACAGCGGCATGGCTTCAGAAGGAAATGGTGACCGTAGCGGTTAGCGGACGTGAGTCAAACGGCTGCCTTTCTTCATGAAGCAGCTGAATAAATGAAAGGGGCCTCTAGACGTTTCTGTAGTCTTCTTTTATCATGGAAATGCTTTGTCCGAGATGGTGGAGAACTTTGTTATTGTTTCTGTGTATATGCAGCCTGAGTTGTAAATTAAGAAAGTTCTTAGGTTAGCCGAGGTCATTAAGTTGTCTGAACATACACCACCTGTGACCCATGCAACCATGTATTTTTGTATTTGATCCATTGACCCTGCCAAAATTCATACCATCTGGAAACCATGTCCTGATTTATTTTCAGCAAATAATTTCTAAACTAGCATAATCATTCATTTTAGGATCTAATACCTTAGGAATACATTATCGATAATACATTACCGACATGAGTATGAACCGTCTAGACCCCTCAGTTCACCCGGATCAGGTCTGCTAACCGTCCCCAGAGTCAAAACCAAAAAAGGCGAAGCGTCGTTTAGCTACTATGCAGCATGGGCGATTTTAGACCCTTTTAGGGGTGCTCAAGCACCCCTAAATTCCCTCTCAACACCCCTAAAAATAATAAGAAAATATTTGAGTGTTATCCTTATTTTTCAAATCCTTTTTAGCCTTTATGCTAGATTTTGCGAACTTGTCTGATAGAGACAGGGAACAAACAATTAGGTTCAAAAGGTTCGTTCATTCCACGGCTTGGTAAATAGGCTATTCGTTTCTGAACGGCTGGAGGGGTTTGGATTATTTAAAAGATTCAAGAAGCCTTAAACTCGTCAATGTCATTCTTTGTCAACCGGCCAATCAAAATCGATTAAAGGCGGGACTAAAAAAAACGTAAATATTCACGTAGGCCTATGACAGCGATCTCAGAATTCCAAAAGCTGCAAGATAAAACATTAAAATTAAGGGTACTTTTTAAACATCAACATATCTTTGTAGGCTAATTAAGTCAAATTACGTCACTGGAGGACCGGTTCTAGGCTCCACAGTTCCCTACTGGAGTTGAGCCAATGTTAAAACAGTATTTATTTATTATTAATTTAATACATTTACACCTCATTAGATGATCTGATAGTTAGGTCCATTTATTCAATATCTTGCACAATATGAAATGAACATAAACACGAGTTACTCCAGTATATTTATATTTCGTTGGTTTAATGCAAAATAGTAATGTTTTGGAACGGAACATATATAAATTGATTAGAATCAACATAAAACTCTCAGATTTAAAAAAAAAAACATGATTGGTTTACATTGTATGTGAGTGTTGGAATAACTGCACTTGCTTGAAACACATGCCTTGTCGAGTTAACTTAAAAAGAGTTTGTTCAGTCAATGCTTGTTAAATTGGTTGAACCTTAAACGACATCATGAGCTAATGCAGCAAGGCATTGGGGGATATTAGTTATCTACCTTAATGCAACTGTGGCCTATTATAAAAATAATTGCATTAAACAATTATTACATTAAAATTACATTGGGTGGATGAGAAACATGCGTTGGTGATTCATGTATGCATGATATACATATATCATTTAAATTAGAGAAGCATCATTTAATTGCGTGGAATTTTTAAACAAATACATTTTTTGGGGTTTAGAATGAACTTGCGTTGAACTTAGACGGATTTTGTAAGTGATGCGCTGTTTGACCGCAAGGCAGAGGGGGGTTATTAAGATTTGGCTGAGGTGAGGAGACAAGCAGCAGAGTTTTGAACCAGTTGGAGTTTATGGAGGGAGGTTGCACTGATGCCGAAAATAAGTGAATTGTAATCAAGTTATCAACATGGGAGAAGATGATATACATTTGTATACATATACAAAGAGTGAATGAGGATGGTCGGATTTTTGCAATGTTTCTCAGATTAAAGAAGGATTTTGACCATGTTATTGATATGAGAGTTAAAAAGATCAGTCCCCTTGAAAACTCAATATTTAACACTAATTATGTCTGCCACCACGCAGGATCTCCCGCAAAACAGTGACGAATTGTTTTTTGCACAAGGAAGTGCGTCACTGAATCAGGAAGAGATGCCCTGGACTATAGTCGTTGATCATGCTAATATGGTGAAAGGTATGTTACCATGTAATGTGTTAGTACCACAGTTGCCTTCACTTCTTATAGAAACATTTTATTTAAAAATTTTACAAATAAAATCACGAGGAACACCCTCACTTCCGTTCTCTTTCCTCTACCATTAAATATATATATATACAAATTTAAGGATTATCCTAAACAAATTAGTATCAGAATTAGTACAATATACTTAACTCTACCCATTTCACTGAAAGCTAAATAAGCTCATTTTAAAATAATAAAATGATAGAAATGAGTATCTGAGACAAAGATTCAATAATGATAAAAACAACTGTATATTTGCTCAATGTGTAATTTGTACTTTGTACTGTTTACAAGCTTATTTTTGTGTTGGCCAGATTTTGATTATACAATAATAATAAAAAAGTGGTTGATCATGCTAGGGATATGCAATGATTAAGACAATGAATTAATCTCAGGTTTATTCTTAATTTGCCCATGCATGTAAAAAAAAGATAGGTGAATAAATGTGCAGTTTATTGGTTCCATCCAGTGGCGGATGAGGGTAATGGCCTAAGGCGCTGTGCTGAGTAAGGCTCCTGCTTTTCCTATTCTTTGACTGTTGCTTTTCTAAATTATTGGACCACTTTTTAAAGAATTAAGAATGATGGCTGCAAATGTTGTTTTATAACAGCTTAAACATGCACTCATACCATCTAAAAAATAAAAATGTCATTGAAATAAGCTTGTGCAAAGATAAAAACAATTTAACAATCAAACTCTTTAAGTTGATGAGGTGCAAGAATTTATATTGCAAGCAGTTTTCTTCAACTCAACTACACGTTTTGGGTTTAGGCATGGGACTGATGGGAGTCATACTTTTTGTTTTCTTTGATGACAACATATACTTTTTATCTGTTACCTTTTTTATACGGTTGAGGGCACTTACTGTTTCACACAATGCACTGTTATATCTAGTGAACGAAGAGACTCACCACATTATTAAAACTATACACATGCATTGTGTAGCTTATTTTCATTAGCTGTCAACATTTGTTAATGCGCCTCACGGACGGACTGATGACGATGTAGAGATTGGTGGCCCAAGTTACATACTATATTTGAGTGGGTTACAACTAATTGGGGATCTTAATTGATTATCCTATATAGGGAAACACGAATTAAGGAATAGTGATTCATTCCGAATACAGCCACTAAAAAATACAGAGCTGCCTTAAATAGACCAGCAGACAGCCTATCAGCGAACCTGAAATATGTCCCCGCGAGAGTTTGTCTTTTAGTTAGGCCTATAGATGGTGTATAACCAGGGCCTTTCTAAGCAAAATGCTAGTTTTAAAATACGAGTTACAGAGGCAGGCTACCCACTTTTTTGGGAATAACGACCTAATATCTCTAGGTAGATGGTCTTGTATGGAAGTGTCTTGTGCTGGCTGCACATCACACGTGTTCATTTGTAATCAATGCAACCGTTAATATTTTCCAAATCCAACGAATACGGTTTAGACATACCATTCAAGCCATATCAACGCCAAATAAATTTAAAAAAATTACTTGTCAGAAGTGGGATTCGAACCCACGCCTCCATTCGGAGACCAGAAACCTCTTAACAAGGAAGGTAGTTAACCTTGAGTCTGGCGCCTTAGACCGCTCGGCCATCCTGACAACTGAAGTCATTGAGAGAACTATAGTCTACTTAAATGTTATGTCAGCATTATATTATATTATATTAGGCACAGAATAATTGCGTTTTGGAAAATCCACACGATTTTAAAGATTAGTTATATTGTTACGAGGTGTTTCCTTACTGTCTGACCAAGCAGAACTAGCTATTATATATATAAAAAAAGATATATGCCAAAATGTTTATAATTTATGCCTACTTATCCTGCTCGATATGTTTACATTTTTAACTAAACCACCATAAACCGTTTTCAGTTCATTCTCTATGGTGGTTCTAAACAACCGAGGATGTAATTACGTTTTTGACCAGACTAATCTTAGGAGGTGCTGTTCCGAGTTTTTGGGCTGGAGGAAGTGAGGCAATGGTCTAGGCCTATTAATAATATTTACAGAAGGTTGACACAATGCTAAACCTTATTTATTTTCTGTCAACCAATTTAGTAGCCTCAGCTATGAATCATGCTCTATTCTAACTGTTCATAGCTGAGA
>JAVQIZ010101286.1:0-15769 GCA_036023535.2 Galaxias brevipinnis | reverse complement strand
CCCCCCCCCCCCCCCCCCCCCCCCCCCCCCCCCCCCCCCCCCCCCCCCCCCCCCCCCCCCCCCCCCCCGCCCCCCCCCCCCCTCTGTGAAGCAAGAAGCCTAGTAAGGCAGAGAAGGTAAACATCTCCTCCCCATAGACCCAGCCCTGTGTTTAAATGTTTGAGAAGAACTGACTTGAGTTCAGTGGAACACTTGAAATCTCTCAACCCTCGACAGCACTTGTTCAAATATGTATGTAGTCCATGGCCGAGTCAGACATGGATAAGGCCAGCACAAATAATTAGAGGGCGGAATAGACAAAACTACGAAGGTAAAACAAACGAACTGGCCAGTCTAGTCCAAACCTATACGCAAGCGCCGTCTCAGTTTTCATTCCCTTTATCTTTCGGATTTTCTAAATTTTTTTAACGCGATGAATGATTAAGACCACCACCAAAGTAATGTTTTACTATAGTTTTCATTGAGTGCCATTCTTCTGTGGCTCAGTGTTGATAAACGTTCAACAATCCAATCATCTAAAGCCAACAGAGGTGAAGAAATCACAAAACACTGACAAGCAGTGACTCCCTTCAGGCCCAGGAAGAAACGTCTAACATTGCTTAGATACATACCATGTAAAACAACCTTCACTATAGACGTTTTGAGCATACACATATGCCATCTTGCAAGTTCCAAGGCATACATGGCTTCAACTACCCAGTTTCTCTCAGCAAGGCATTTCATGAATGTGAGATCCTTTTTCAGTGTATGCTATTGCATATTATACATTTACACCTTTACGAATTGTGGTATATTTGCTACCCAGTGAAAAGGCATATTGTCATTTTATTCTTGAGCCCTTGAAAGCTACTCGCTTTTGATGGAGGCATCATTTTTGGGGAGAAAAACAATGGTATCTTTCTACACTGCATGCCGTCATGCGTGAATCCCCAGCTCTGGACATATGTTCAACATTAGATGTACTCTTTTGTCAGAAGAGAACACAGTCAACAGGGTTGTGCTTTTCCCTGCTGCTTGTGTATTGACTAGGCCCCATACACACCCTTTCCTTATGGCTTTAATCATGTAAAACCATTGTTCTGTTTGTGACTGTAAAGCTAATAAGCCTGATAAAGCTAATAACCTAAGACTTATTTTTACATTGGAAGTTCAGTGAACTGATACAATATTAGGTTCTAATCATTAACTGCCTTGTGATCTGTGGCTACTGCCAGAGCAACTACTTTGATAAAACATTATCTTATTGAGTTGCATAATGGCAACCAATATCTAACATCAAAGTGAGTGTGAGAGGTCATGGATGCTAAGATGCAGATATCCCTCAAGAGTGCTAGCAAATGGTTGGCAACATATCAAACTATAATTTTTTTTGGCTCAAACGGAGGATATTGAAATGAGGGACATGTCCATAGGCTGTATTATTATAAAGACATATATGAGAGAGGTACAGTGGCAGTCTATTTTAACCTGTCAATATATATATATATATATATATATATGATAGCTGGCAAGACAAATAATTCTTAGTTGCTAGAAAATTGTTAGCAGAGTAGTCAGATGTTGCTGGGGCATAATAATGGACATTATTTCCACTTTAATGTGGTTCTCCTACAGAGAGAATAATCTTGATCATTCCCTTTGTGGGTGCTCCGAACGTTCACCTCTACCACCCACACAACACGTTTTGTCAGGCAACAATGCTTCTCCACAGTATACACAGCACAAATAATGATATGCCCACAGCAGTTAACAGTGGCCCCACACTTCATTTCCTGGCTTAAGTTGAAATGAAATGGTAATTTTTACTTGAGGAGGATTTCAGAGGGATGGTCTCCACTTTTCATCTTTCTATAAACCACGAGCCTGCCGAACAGATTCACACTGTGATGAAGAAAAAAAGGTGAAGTTTCAGGTTTTCGATGATTTTTCTATCTTTCTTCCTTTGTGTCATCTCCCCAAAGAGGATAAATGTAATGCCAGAGATATCCTCCTCACATGGAAAGCATTTACGTAAACAACCACCCCCGTTCAGGAACATTTTTGATTGATGTGTCATTGTCCGAAGTTGGTTTCCGGGCATTTGAATAGATAATGTGGTACATTTGATGTTGAATTCTCATCCGAGGGCCAAAGGCCATCTTGTGGGGGTAGAACAAGGCTGTCCTCTATCTCTCCTGCTATTGTTTTACCATACTTTTCATGTAGTCGGAGGCAAGAGCCAGCCTGTTTGTCAAAAGGGAAACTGACTGACACATCAATCGTCCCTTCTGCTCAAGATTACAAGGTGGTTTCAAATTCCCATCGAACATCTGCTACTCTAACTCTCTGTTATGCAAAGTATAGCAAAGGCTCAAACTGAAGTCAAAAGATATTTTCCAAAGTCTGAGAATACTGTCTATTTTGTTCTTGGTCATTTACATTGTCTTAAAATGCAGTAGAATAAGACTGAATGAGACTGAAACTAGATTACACTAAAAAGATTGATTGTAAATCCAAATAATTCAAAACTGTAGAAAAATTTATCTTTTCATTTTTATTTGGAAAATTGTACTACATCTTTAGAAAAACACTACAATATTGTATGATATCTTTTTCAATTAACTGCCTTTATAATATTTTATTTGCCACTTGAAACAATGAAATATGTTTCACAATGTAAATAAATGCTGTGTAACTCATTCACAAATTGTTTCAAAAATCCCCACATTTGCATCCGTGAAACCCCAAGGCCCATACCAGACAGGCAGCCATGATGATGTGTTAGCTTCACAAAGGCTGGATGTGAAAGGCCGCGCTGCAGTGTCTTCATTATCCCCTTGTTTGCTGTCACATGAACAGAGCTGGGGTTAATGGATGTTGATTAAAAGTCAGTGTGCATGACTGAGCAGTGATATAGGACACATTCATAGATCCATTACTGGGGTCAGAGAAGAGCTGGGGCGGAGAAGGTCGCTTGGATTTACATCTGAAGTCCGTATTGGCATTTCATTTTAATTGGTGGAGTTTATCAGGGTAGAGGGTACTGATTCAGGAGTTGCGTCTGAGGGATGCTTTTGGTCAAAGAGTAGGGGATTATTTGTCAAGATTTTACTTTTATAATGTTAGAAAATGTGTTTTGAACACCTAAGTAACATCCTAGAGCAAGTGGGTAAATGTGTGATTATATATCTGTGTGTATGTACTGCATATTCTCATACCCAAAAAGGGTCAATCAAAAAAAGTGATCATAATTCTTTTTTTTTTCTTCCCGAAAGCTACTTCTAGAACTCTTCACATCTTATACTTTTTTTTTAGTCACTCAGTGTGTTTAACCACACAATTTAACCCAAATAAGGTCAACCCCTAGCCGATGTGATACTCCAATGTGTGCTTTTATCTCTTTGTGGCTTTTGTTGCCACAATAATCTCCCCTGTAGAGGTGATTTTGGCTGAGCAAGAATACAAACCAGGAAGGCCAAAGACTCTAACCTTCACGCCTTTTTGCATAGCGAGTCATGCTTTGTTTCACATTTTGCAGAGATCAAAGGGCTCAACGCAAATTCCGGGAGCTCCAAACCACCATTTGATGTTCTCTAGAAGTCAAATTATTGTGGTGATTACAGTAGCCTAACACAACCGGTGGAGCAGGCCAAACAAGCCTCCTTGTTGTGTCTCTCAATTAGTGGTGTGACTTCTCTGCTGCCGCGTCTGAAGCACATCCCACAATAAGAGAGCTGGTTGGGCTGATAAAGCGATTTGGCTTCGGACGGCCTTTCATCCCAACCGACAGTGGGCTTTCTGCTGGCTTTGTGTGTCCTCGCTACATACTGACACCTCCCTAAAAGGGACAATAGCGCCACTGTGCTCCGTTGGTTTGTGCTGCAGATGCACAACGCCTCTGTTAATGATCGACACGAGCTTCACTGAAGTTAACAGAACGCCACACATCTCAACACCTCTATGTAGGACATGCCCGACAGGAGTATAATGTGGTGACCAGATGACTGTTAATGACTCTTAATCTTTCACTGCAATACCTGTGATAAACCGGTTGACAATAATGGTACGACATGATCCTTAACATTAACATTATGGATGTTTAAACTATCCGGACGAGGTCTCCCTGAGACACCGTTCTAGTCCTGGAAAAACTAAGACAGTGTTGCTAATGTGTGTTCAAAGCGACACATCAACACACCATGTACAAAGACTGCATTCACTTGGTATTCACATTCACACACCACTTGCATATTCATTAGCTACCAGGGAATTTCTGAAGTCGATGACATGTATTTTTGTTTGCCGGTTATTGAAGGCAACAGCCAGTTGAAAGAATACCTTTGCCTGTGGGAAGGGCTGGTATCCGTGGATCAAGTTCAGCTGTAGTTTTGATAACACTCTGCATTCCTCAGGCGTTGGGCCTAGCTTTGGTGGCTCCCCCCTTTGATAGTCTCTTTCATGCACCCTCTACCCTACACACACACACACACACACACACACTCTCTCTCTCTCACCTCCTACTGTAGGCCTGGCTATATCACAATGCAGGGGTGGAGGTGAACTACTGCCTACCAAGGTGGAGATGGTTATAAAAAGGTGGATGTTCTCTGACGTGGATTGACACAGTGTATGAAGGTGGTCTTTAGAGGCTCCAGGCACTGTAATGTTGTTGTAGGAGGAGCCGTTTAGGACATGTATGCCACACTCAATTAACAGTTATAAGTTATAGCTGCGTTGCCATGGGCAACCCAGTAAAACCGAGCATGCATACTGAAACATGATCAAACATGATATTTTATTATATCGTTAGCATTGGCCCACTGAGAGATGAGAGAAGAGCATGGGGAATGCACAAAGTGAAAGTAGTGGATATTTGACATGTAAAGGGTGTTCCTGTACAGTGGTAGCTTGTTATCAAGCCACTGAAGTGTCGAGCCTGGTTATTTTCACACCGTACTGACTGAGCCCCAGTAAGTAGACTTTAAGAAATGAGGTGCAAAGTGGGAGAAAGTGGCCTCGGATCACTTCTTTCCCCCCAAATACAAAACTGTATTAGATCTAGTTTAATTACACTTGCTTGTGGACGGGCCCCGCTTTTCTCTCAGCGGTTAAAACGCTTTGCGTTTGTTGTCGGTTCAAGGCTCTCCAAAGGATGTGTTGGCATGTGTTGGGCCCTGGCAGAGAGGAAGCCTGGGAGGAGGACGGGTGGGGGTGGGCGATGAACTGTTATTGTTTGAAAAGCGTGTAAGCGGCCTTCACAACAGCACATCCACAAAACCGGGCGAGGAGAGACAGAGCGCGGGATAAAAAAGAAACCTCTTGCGCAGCTTTGACAGACGGCTTAACGGGCGAAACCAAATTGTGTCTTTTGCCGGGAGACGTCAGATGCCTTGCCAGAGAAAGAGAGAGAGATGGAGAGAGAGAGATTTCTCGGCCGCTCTTCTCTCCTCCGCTTTAAGACGGTTTGGTGAATGCAAAACATCAAAGGACAAACACTCGGAATGCTCATTGTTGTTCCAGTAACCACATGAAAGAGAGATCCCCCCTCCCCCTCCCTTTTCCTGCACAGAAATAGGGAGCAACGGAGGAATCGGGTTAGGAATGGTGGAAGATTAACTCTTTTATCTCTTCACTTCAAATGTCTTCCTCTGCTTCCTAACCACCTTCGCCATCTCCATGCCTGACCAACGCTGACTATAGAGCACGGGCCCTTCTTTATAGGCCCGGCTAATCTTCGACAAACAGAGCTGATGGGGGCCGAGAAAGCCCCAGGCTTGGTTGTGTGGGGAGGTTTATGTAGTTGGAAGTAGTCATGCCTCTGACTCATTGTCATTAAACAAGCACTGTAATCGGAGCTAAACTTAGGAGAGCCTAAGTTCTGAAGATTGTGTGTAAGGCCCACAGACATTCCACACGTGGACAAAAGAGGGGTTTTGAGTCTCTAACCTATGAAAACAGTCTGCGACTTGTGCTTCATCGTAACCGGGGCAGCTTTATACACACTGGCCTTATCTTTACACAGGGACCACCCAGGAGCCGCCAGTCAGTTCTCACCTTAAGATTGTGTGTGTGTGTGTGTGTGTGTGTGTGTGTGTGTGTGTGTGTATGTGAGCTAACTGCAAGTGTACGTGAAAACAGCCGTGTGTGCGTGAGCCTTGTGTTTTGTCTATCTGTAAGTCTATCTGTAAGTGTGTGCTTCTCCAAGAGACATTTGCCAGCAGTCTGAAGGTGTGTGTTTGTTTCTTGTTCTTTTTTCGGCGTTTGTGTGTATGTGTGTATGTGTGTGGGTGTGTGGGTGTGGGTGTGTGTGTGTGTGTGTGTGTGTGTGTGCGCGCATGTACCTCCCGCCATCTGGGTCCTGTTTGGAGAGATTCTCTGTAAAAATCCGTCACGCTGTGGCAGGATTACCAGTGTGAAAAGCAGCACCTGGAAGAAACCTTGGCTCTCCTCAGCTCTCTCAGATGCTCAAAGAGGGTTCTTGGTGCTCAGCTTGCGGCGCAGGATTTGTTATTTTGACCTACATGGGCGTCTTGGTGCCATCTACGCGTCTAAGAAAGCATCTCCAATTCTAGCAGTTCCAGCGAGGTTTCGTTTCGCTTTGGAGTTAAGCGTTAAAGATAGGGTGGGCCTGTGTTGGTGGGATGTGTTGATGTAACCTTACCTGTTCCTAGCAGCACAACAGGTTTTTGAGAGTCAACTGACTGTTTTTATAGTGTTTGTATAGGAAAACAATACATTTACACCTAATAAAGGTACTGACTGATGAACAAGACCATGATTAATCTCGAAGATGTCATGAAAGAAATGGGATGCTAGGACGGAATAAAAGAAAGGAGAAAGAAGGAATGTGGCTTATGACCACAATTAACTAGTAAAAAGAATAATTATAATGACACATAATAAAGAATTTCTCCGCATGGGAGCTGCGATAACCCATTAAAGACGTTTTGTTTCCGTCAGGAGAGATCACTACACTAAGCATTGAGCTACCCTTGAACGAGATATGGGCAATCAAATCTGCCCCTGAAGTTGCTGAAATGTCCCCCATTCTTGTGCTGGTGTTGCCTGGCTCGGGGTGTCGCCAGCGGGGCTGTGGCCTGGACGTGGTGTGTGGGTGGTGGATAAGGTGACCACACTGTGGCCTGGCATCCAGGGCTGCACGGAGGAATGTGCCGACTTATGCAGAGTGGCTGACCAACCCACACGGCCAGATTATCAGACGCCACTGGTTCAAAGGCACGAAGCGGGCCCCCTCTCAAATCTCCATTTCTGAGGCTGTGTGCGTTCCACATGGCCAGTGCCTGTGTAAGTGTCGTTGTCGAAGTGAGTGCTTGTCAACTTTTATGCACTTCAGTGCCGTATCAACTTGACGTGTGTGTGCGCGCCAGCCTGTTGTTGTGCTACGTGTGTGCGACCACTGTGCATCTCAACTTCTCTGTAGTTTGAACACAGTGTCTCCATTATCACGTACTAAGCAACTCTACCTCCCTCCTCTGTCAGCCTCCACCCAACAGCCCTGCTTCTGGTGACCCCCGGGGGTGGCAGTGTCGGCTGGCGACAGGCTTGACATCATCCATCACAATGAGCCAGCCACCACCTCCGCTGTGCACTGTCTGTGTCAAAGAGTCCACTTGTTCTCCTAAAAGCATGACATCGGCGAGGCACGCGACTACTGTAGATGATAAAAGAGAAGCTGACTTGTGTTTAAGGCAGGGCATGCTAGGGAGAGGATATTGGCGTGGGAGAGTTTGTTTTGTTCAAATTAAGCCTCTGTTGGTCTAGAGGGGCAGTACAGAGGGAATGAGCGGTTTAGGGAACTTTTGAAATGTAACTTAGTCAGAATATGGTGTTTAAAAATTAATGATTAGTACACTAAACTTTACTAGGTAACCCAGTCTTTCATGTAGGCTTGTAAGACCACTACCCCCCCTCCCCTCCACCACTTCACACACACACATACACACACACACACACACACACACAGACACACACACACTGCCCACCTACTACCCTCTGTTTCTTCATTTTTTTTACCACACTTCCTTGTTTGGGTTGCCTTAATGAACTCTGTTTATTTTGGTTATTAGCCTAAACCATGATTACATCTCCACAGTCCAAACCACACACAATTAAGGCCTTTCTTATAGAGAGCAGCAGCGGTCTTGAAAATGCTAGACTAAACAGCTTTTCATCCTAAAACATCAGTAGCACACAAAGAATAGACTGCCATGGCGTAGACACAGCCACTTGCTGATCAAATTTGCCACATCAACCAAATCCTTTTTTGCTCCTTCTGAATCCGAACAGGTCACAGGAGATTCATTGCTTCTTCCTGGAATCCCCAAGGGATCCACATCCGGAATGGATTTGGACAGCCTCAAAAACAAAGATCCTGCCCCTGAACGGCTCATCGCAACACCACACTGCCAGGGGAGCAGCCTCGAGGTACTGTATAGAGCAGCAGTCTTCTTTACACGACCAGGACAGGACACAGGGCTGCTCTAAGGGCAAAGCACAGGAAAAGGTCAGGTTTGGAGCTCCTCGGCTGCCACTCTAAATTTGTATTACCAATAACTGAGTTTAAGACTTGATAAGTCTTGATATATAAGACTGTCTGAACAGGGCTGTGGGACATGTCCTAACTTTGTGCTTCTATATATTTTCTACATGATAAATTATCTAGATCTGACATTTTATGTGTCACATAGTCTTGGTTACACAAAGGGAAACATTCCTTTACAACCTGGACAGTTGATAGTCATTCGGGATGTACCATACATTTACTACAGAGACTCTCGTTGGAGAACTGACCTTTGAGAAAATAAGGAGTTTTTTTCTGTATTTGTCAGGGATTTGCCATAGGTGTCACACATACATTTAAAAAGGAGAAAGAACTTATCTTCTACCTTGTCAGGAAACAATTATGCTTACCATCATAAAATAAGGAGAACCGCCCCGATTTCTCTTTCTTTACATCAGCTGCAACGCTTTAGAACTCAACCTAGTTCCTTTGTTGCATTTACCACATGTGAATTGGGCTCTTTGTGAAGATGCAAACTTTGTGACTTTTTGATATCCCAGTGAGTCGTGTGTGACTCCGTTTTGTCACTCTCTGCTTTTTTCTGCAAGGGAGCACATTCTTTGCCACCGAATTATTAGCATACATCAAGCTCTTGTCGCCACGGCAAAACTTGATTTGAATCTTGAGCGCTACAGGGACCGGTGTCTTTCAACCACCGGCTGTCAGGCACATCAACACGTGATATATACACTATGCCAAGTCAAGTTAAATCGAGGAACACTCTCAAAAGATATATATAGATGACTAACCACTTTTTTCCAGGGTAAGAGGCACTTTCGAAGTCGTTGAAATGGCTTTTATCAGTAACAGAAAAACAACAACTTAAGCAAGGGGGAGAGAGATGAAATGATCTGTCTCTGTTTTTTTGCTTTAAAAGGGAAAAAGTAAAATTGTTCTAAAGTGGTTAGAAAGCATTTAAGGGTCTAGCTTTTTGATCAGCCTGTCCATCAAAGAAACCGTGCGGCACTTCCGGCTGCGTGTGATCGTTAGGTGTCCTCAAAGTGTCTTGGAAAGTGTTTGTTATCGCTGAGCACATCGATTAAAGCTGAGTTTAAATCATTTATTCATTTTGCTATCGAGGGAGAGACTGGGAGGTTTCAAAAAGTTTAGCATTCATTTCCATCAAAGTCTTGAGGTACAACGAGGCAGTCAACGTTCTCTTTTGAGATGAGTAGAAGAGTCATTTGATGAGTCAAAAGGAAGTGGCATGTTTGAAAACGAAGTGAGAAATTTGAACGCTGCACATTTGGCAAAAAGGAGGGGATTTGATCGTATTTTGATCAAAGTTAGACTTGGATAGTAATACAGAATGAATGAGTACAGCTCAACAAACTACCGTCATTGTTTGTTGTAAATGTCTAAGAACTCTTTCTATCACAAACTCATACACACAGTCTCTATCTCTCACAACACAACCACGGGAAAAGGACATCTGAAACCTTTAATCTATCAGCACATATCTGTGAAAACCCTGTCAGTGGATTTCAAGGATGTTTACACACAACATATGAAAGTCGTACCCTTTAAAAGTTTCTGGCACTCCATCCATTGGAGGACAAAGCAAATGTTGTTTCACCCGTGATCCAAATGTTCTATCTGATTCTGTAGTAAGCCTGCCAGTCTGGACATCCCATCAATATCTACTGTTTTTCAGAGACCAATCCTGTTGCAAGTTCTTTTGGAAGTTGAAAAGTTCCTTTCAAGGATGAAGTTTTGCCGTCTTCACTGTTCAGCTGGCAAGATGAATATAGCCGGGACAAAGACGAGAGGGAGGCTTTTGACTAGACTTCTGAGGCCCAGGAGCTCGTCCTGTCTTCCCTTTGCTGTTTTCCCATAACTATCTTTCTCCTGTGGCTGCTGAAAAGACACTATATCAAATGCAAACGGAAAAGTCAGAGTCTTTTATGATACATCAGTGAGGCCCTTGTGGAAATGCTGCTCTGCTTAGGTTTTTCCCCCTCAACTTTTGAACAATGAGGAATTGGTTCATTCTTTCTTGTGTTATTGGAACTATACTTGTGCCTGGGTATGAAGATGCAGTGTCAGACACAGTGGAATGTTGTCATTAATTCACTGACCTAAAAGGCCTCTATCTGGAGGGCGGGAACTTAAGTGTACTTATGATTGATTTATAAAAAGACACGTCTTTCACCTATCTAAATTCACTAAGGGTATGGAATTCATATACAGTGCATTCAGAAAGTATTCAGACCCTTTAACTTTTTCCACATTTTGTAAATTTATAGCCTTATTCTACAATTTATACAATTAATTTTTCTTCTCATCAATCTACACACAATACCCCATAATGACAAAGCGAAAACAGGTTTATAACAATTTGTGTAAGTGTAGCGTAACAAAAAACTGAAATATAACATTTGCATACGTTTTCAGAGCCTTTACTCTGTACTTTGTTGAGGCACCTTATGCAGTGAGTACAGCCTCAAGCCTACTTGGGTATTACGCTACATGCTTGGCTCACCTGGGGGACATTTGGGGAATTTCTCCCATTATTCTCTGAAGCCTTGTCAGGCTGTATGGGGAGCGTCGTCGATGCCTTTATTTTCAGGTCTCCTTAGAGAAGTTGTTCCATTATGGGACATGTTTCATTATGGGGTATTGTGTGTAGATTGATGAAGAAAATATTATTATATTCATTTTAGAAAAAGACAACAATGTAACAGAATGTGGAAAAGTGAAGGGGTCTGAAAACTTTCTGAATGCACTGTATATTACAGTCTGTGTAATCTATGTAGGCTTCAAACCATATGATCATGCATTCAAGGCACATGTGAATCATGGTACAATGTTGAACTTATAAACTATTGGGAGTGCCTACATTAAAGGTGTGAGCACACACACCCCAGATGTTGTGTCTGGTGGCAAGGCAGCATAGACACTCAAAGGTAGTATTCTGAAATTACAAACAACATTGTTACGGAGTACATTGTAAGGGCCTAGCTTACTGTCCTTTTTAATTGAGAAAGGGAATGATTTTGAGGTAGACCTGATGTTTGCGCAATCAATGTTAGATATTTCAACACTGTGTTTTGTGTTAGCCAAAGCTTTGGGGCCTGTGGTTTAACACGTTCAAGAACTCTTTCTGGGACTGTATCGCACAACCTAAAATAACTGAAACTGGACCTCTGTGTAAATAATCACCCTGAGCCCTAGAAAACCAGCGTGTTTATGCATTGTAAATTGTGAACAGAAAAGGGCTGTACCACTGTTTGTCATGTATATTTCAAGGTTTGAACATTACATGGTATCTGAATTTCACCCACACGACCACAGGCTTGAGCATTTTTCTTTTTCCTTCTATCCAACGTATCCTTCAGATTCCTGAGGGACTAAAAAAAGGAAATGTATTTCATGAGCTCCTTGAAGAACGTGTTTCCGGCCATTTCAAAATAGAGTATTCACCATGTTCCCTTACTGTAGTGCTTGTCACAAATTGTACAGACATGATTTTGGTGTTCCTTCAACCTTTAAGAATCAGGTTTGGTGCAAAGGGAAAAGACACCATTCCAGTTCCTCCCAACCTAATAACCTGCCTCATTTGTACACACCTCTCTCTTTGATCTGACTGTGGTTTTGTAAACTCCTCTTTTGCTGCTGTGTGTGTTCCTGCTTCACCTATTAAGTGAATAAAGTCCTACAGTTGATGTCATAGCTAGGAAAGACACACCTGAGAGTGACTGGGGTGCTGCATAATCTCAGAATCTCCAATTGGTGTGTTTGCACACAGAAGCACGTGGGCATGCATGGACGCCCAAAGAAACACGTCTATACCTTAATCTGCAGCATAGGGAGATAACGGAAGATACAAGGTCCCTACTCAAAGCCCTATGGAAAGTCTTTTATGTGTATCTAGCCAAAACACAAGGGGCAAAAATAAAGTTCCACAACAGGACAGTTACAATCATTGGGCTAAGCCATTGTAACTGGAAGCAGGGGTTTTAAGTGAGTAAAATACATTGTGGACGCTTACTTACCTGCAGGTTTGAAAAAACCCTCCAAACTTAATTTTCTGAAGGATTTGGGTTCAACATTTGCACACATAGAACAGGTGATATCCTCTACTTGGAAAAAAAAGTCCAGGAGATTTATATCAGGGGAGAAAAGCAAGTAGGGTGACATTTTGGACCTTGCGACTTGATAGAGGCTTTGAAAGGAAACATGATAAGCTTTGCCTGTGGAATGTCTTTGAGACAGGGCGCCTGGATTTGAACTCTTGCCTCTTAGTTTTCGAACTGTGGTTGCAATGGCTTGCACATTCCTGCTCATGCCTTGGGTATACTTTACCAGTACTTATGATAAGCCTAAAACATGTCACACATTAACATATGTTATTACAGTTGCTTTTTAAGAAACATGTCTGTTATGAATGAAAATCCCTTATTTGAGTTTCAACACAATTTTTTTTTTTTTTTACTTTTGATCCATTACACATTTTCTGCATTACTCATATCCTATAATGTTTACTTACTTAATATACATTATTTACTTGATTTGTGAAATCTCTAAAACTGTTGTGGTAAGTGCTTGCTCATGCATTGCTATTTCTCATTACATTCTGTGGAAGGATTTATGAGAAAATATTAATATGATATAATTGATGTATGTCATCTGGTGCAATCATTTCTAAGATTGTGGGAAGGGTGAGGGCGTTGGAATAATTGATCTGCTATGTGATCTTTTTAAGATTGGACAAGTGACTAGCTGATTCTGCATCTGGTGTACTGGCACAAACACACACACACACACGCACACACACAGCTATTTTCAACTCATGCCATCACTCCAACATGTAAGATTCATATGCAACATCCATGTTCACACACACACACACACACACACACACATACACACACCATGGCCATTACTTGGTGCAGCAGCTGCCCAAGGGCACTGAAGTCACGTTGGCCCAGAATGATTGAAGGTCCAGCTGGTGGCCACCCTTTTGATCCCTCTCCCTTTCATGAGAAAGACAAACAGCTCCGCGTCGTCACCCATGCCAGGCTGATTGATACACGCACACACACATACACACACGAATAATCACGCCCGTGCAAACACATACACACTTGGTGATCACAGTCACACACACACACACACACACACACACACACAACGATCACAGGCACTTATTGCACCCACGCTGTCTCTTTCTCTCTCCGTTTTACACACACACACACACACACACATATGCCGACACACACACTTAATGGAGGTCCTCTCTCACACTGTAATCACTCGGTTAATGACCTGTTTGAACTCTGAATGAAACCCAGAGGGGAGGGTGGGAACTGACAGTGGATTGAGGGGAAAATAGGCAGAGGGTGTGTTGGAGTGTGACTTTAAATCAGCCTGGCAATAAGCCAAACCAAGGGATGAATTAGTTTTATTGAACAATTTATTTTGTTAAAATGGATGTGACAGAAGCCCTTCATCCTTCATGATATGATGATATCGTTTTAGGTACATCTTGCAAAACAATATGTAAAATGCTGCAAAAGGTTGTCATGAATTGGTAATGTTTCGTATTCAGATAGATGTAAGGTCACATGTTCTAACTTTTTTCAGCAGAAGGTCACTGACAGGATCCCTATGGTCAGGGATAGGGCGAAGTTTAACAAGTTTTGATAACGGGCATAGACACCACTGTTGTTTCAATCTCGTTGGCTTTATATCTGCCAAATAAACGGAAATACTGACGTTAGCTTCAGCTTTAGGTTAGCTTGGTTAGCTCAGGAGTTGTACTGTAACTACTTTCAGGGTTAGACAGTTGATATGTGGTTTGGGTCTACTTTCAAAATTATTTAGGTTGAGATGTCAGCATGACTTTTGTTATGGTTACAAAATTGAGACTATAACACTCAAGAAGTTTAGGGTTAGTTAAATATTAACATGGCTGCACTTAATATGCTTCCTGATGCTACAGAGAAATAAGTAAATGCCATTCGGGGCAGTTCTGGAGTTGACCTTATTCTTTACTCTGCCAAGAAAAAGGTTTGCATTCCACGGACATCACTATTAAAAGCAATTCTTGAACCTAAATTGTAGATTAAGCTTGTCTTATCGCTTTTCTAATCCCAGCCATATTTAGGGAGCTTCCCACACTCAGAAGACAACATAAATTATGCAGAAAGGGTGCATTTTATGAAATTTCCAGGGGGGGGGATACAAATCTGATTAGACAGAATATATTTGCAAATGTAATCATACCTAAAAGGTCACTCATTTAATCACTACTGGTCAAAAAGATTTCTTTTTGGGGGGGGGGGGGGGTTTCCCCGCCAGGGATGGACATTAACATTGCAGTGCCAGGGACAGAGAGACATGAACCAGGGAAATCGCAGACTGGAAATGATACATAAGTATAATATCAAATCATGTTTCATAAACAATGGTAATTCAATGTGCTTTACACAATAATACAATAATACTGCAAAATAGAAACATTGAGGGAGGGAAAATCATGAAAGAGAAAATATAATACAAGACAAAAATAGAATCATAGAGCTTGGGGTCAGGTCCTCCCTCTCTCTCTCTCTGTCTGTCTCTCTTCCCTCCATCTCTTCTCTCTCTCTTACACTCAATACCCCCGGTAGCAGTGAGCTGTTAGGCACTATAAATCAGTGTTTGTATGGAATACCAGTGGGAGCGAAAGGTCAAAGGGGGAAATTAGCAGCTGTCTCTTCCTCGCCTTTCATGTGTGCCGCCGGCTAATCACCAGCGTGCCCATCAGCCTCATTTCCACGTTAGAACAAACTCCCCAACAAGCCCTGGGAGGAGCTGTTTGCTTGCTCCTACATTTTATGGCACCGGATTTTATTCCAAAAGCAACCTTCCCATTGTCCCCCCTCCCCCCAGTCCTGGGTCTCTAATTTTTTATACACCGTGCTCTTTCTTCTTATCTCACTCTATCACGCCTCATGGCAGTTATGGGAGGGCAAACAGGGAAGCTTGGTCTTCGCCCGCTCTTCTGTTGACACATTTCACCAGGGTTGGGTAGAAGCGATGATTAGTTTTTGCTTTGGAAGGTCTGCAAGGTTCAAAGAGGCTACCGGTTAGAAATGATCCTTCGTGTGAGAAAAGGGAAAACAAAGTGAGCTGAAGGTCAAGTGTGGTAACAGGTTTGGGACGGTCGAGCTCAGCTGATACCGGAAACAGGAAACATCTAAAGGGCATACAGATAGGGTTATC
>JAVQIZ010101260.1:0-16591 GCA_036023535.2 Galaxias brevipinnis | reverse complement strand
ATTATTTTTTTATAAAAAAAATTTGTAATTGCTGTTTATAACAAACCGTGGGATGATAAAATTCCACACTTCCAACCCCCCCCCCCCCCCCCCAAAAAAAAAAATACACACCATGGATGCAGTTTACATATTAATACAAAAACTGTAAATGGGTGGTTGAAGGGACATGGCCTTTTTGTGGTCCCGAGCATCAAACACAAATAAATAACAATTACATTTGTCAAAAAACCTTTTGAAATTGTTCAGAACATGCTGCTTTATGCTAACAAACTGAACATTTATGCAATTCATCTGTCACTTTTGCAAAATTTTCAACCAAACATTACAAAGCTCATATGGTGTGACTGTCCCCAGCACGTTTCACAAAGATAAAACTAGAATAAAACTAAGAAAAATAAATGCTCCCCAATAAAGTACACAATGATAAGACAGATGTCTATTTGTAAGTCTGCTCTTTTCAAGTCCTGGCATAATATTTTGAGTCAGCTCTAATCAAAAAGATTTTGTCCAAGGAATTGATATCATATGGTGTGACACTATATTGTGATATTTAAACGGGACATTGTTAATTTAAGTATTTTTCCATTTATATTGATCATCAAAAGCATTTAGTAGGCACACAAGACATGTTTCACCAGGGTATAAATATGAGGTGACACACATACCAAATACCCTTTGCCATCGATCAATAGGGGAAAGACAGGAACATAGTTATGCTGTGCAGCAAAGGTTGCTTGGCTTTTGATTATCTATTGTGTAGGCCCTTCACATACTGTATTTACATTTGAATGGAGCACACAAGTAAGTCGACAAATCCAGCTCCTTTTACACCTTATATTTTAAGGAACCAAAAGTGATTCAAATGATTATCATAAACGTACTAAAATGGAACTAAGTCATACTGAATGTTTTGGTGAAACAGCGACATTGGTCAGTTCTCAGAGTCACCATGAAGTTGTTTTGGCACCCGTCTATAATGGATTGTTTTGAAAATGTACGTTATACAGTCACAGAGGTTGAGCCCTTACTTGACATTGTCCAACAAAAAATAATACAAGTATTTATATTATATATTTGTACGAATTGAAAATAAGACTTTATTTTAAACTGTAGGTTATATTGTACGTCTATAAACACATCGTTGTAATGTGAACAGAACAAAACCATGTTGAGATCACAGACGCATAGCCTGTTACTAAGGAAGAAGACTGCATTGTTGGAACCCATTCAGGCCATTTGCTTGTTTTCTGGCTTTTCAGCTGCCTGTATCTGTCAGGCTGACTCCACCATTTTCCATTTATAGACGTTTGTAAAAGGTGCAAGTTTGAGGTCCTGTTTGTCAGAAGAAAGATATGTTAAAGGTCTGGAACGACACTAATGTGCACATGCAACGACCAAACACATGTACACGAATATATCAAAGCATTAATTAGGTCTGTATTCCACCTGATAAAATCGATAAATAGGCCTGCAAAGTAAGAAAATAGTTTTTACAAATGTTTCGTGCTTGTGTGTCTCTGTGTGCGTGTGTATGTGTGTGTGTGTGTGTGTGTGTGTTTGTGTGTTCAAGCCGGAGGAGGGGTGATCTTACAAAATCTATCAAGCACTCTTGTTCGTATACGTCACTGCTGTCTACGAAAAAATGCATGTTGTGATGAGAAAAGACACGATGGCGTTAAGGAGAATTTGGCAAACCACCAATCCAACAGCTGATTCTAAACATTTTCAGCACCATGGACAGTTCCATTTTGCATAGCGAGCGAACAGCGGCAGGTATAAAAGGCTAGAGGGCTGCCTCCTCTCTACACCTTTACTGCTGATGTATAGCAGCAGTATGAGCCATAGAAAGGAGGATATGTCGAATTTTTCGCATAGGAAAACTCAGGCTATGTACTTTCAGTACAAACCAAATCTGAGTGTTTCACATTGTAATGCAGCAATGAAAATGGAATTCGACATGGCAGAAAAAGTGACTGAGAACCTCGATTTAATAAACCCTTTTTCCGGAGTGTTGACGAAAATGAACGAAAAAGAAATGCTCCATGGTCTGAACGACCGTTTTGCTGGGTTCATAGACAAGGTACGTCGTTTGGAGCACCAGAATCAACTGCTTGAAAAGGAAATACTGGATATCAGGGCAAAGGCAGAGACTTCTACTTTAGAGCAAGAGTACGAACCTGAACTCATGGAGTTGAGGAAAATGATTCAGGAAATCTCTCACCAGAAACATCAGATAGAGCTAGAACATCATAACCTAGAAGAAGAGGTATCAAGCCTGCGGGGAAAATATGAACGAGAGGCGCGTAACCGTTCAGATACCGAGAAGAGCATTATGCTGCTGAAAAACGATATCAGTGTCGCTTACCAAGCTAAACTACAGTTGGACAAGAAATCACAGTCGCTGGTGGATGAGATGCAATTCCTGAAGAAAAACCACGAAGCTGAGGTGTCGGAGATGATGGCCCAGATCCAAGAAGTTCAGACACAAGGCGAAGTTCAGGGCTTCGGCCAATCAGACCTTACTGCAACTCTACGGGATATTCGGGTACAGCTTGAAGGCCATGCTGTTACGGACATACACAAAGCAGAGGAAAGTTTCCGAGCTCAGTTAGCAAAATTAACCGAGGCAGCTGAGACTAAGAGAGAAGTACTAAAAGCAACCCAACTAGAAATCCAAGAGCAGCGACGCCGCCTACAGGCAAAGAACATCGAACTTGACTGCGCAAAAGGCACGCGGGAAGCACTGGAGAGACAACTTCGTGAAGTAGAGGAGCGGCACGACGAGGAACTCCTGCTTTATCAGGTAATATAGCATGTTATGTTGAATTAAGCTTCTTTCTATATGCCTTTCATAAGAATTATCACTGCTTTGGTTTGAGTAAACATAGCCTAACAATATAGAATCATTCATATACTAAAGCATCTTCTTTTTCGACCAGGACACCATCAAACAGCTGGAAAATGAACTGATAAGTACCAAATTTGACATGTCCGGCCATCTCCGAGAATATCAGGATCTTTTGAATGTCAAGATGGCGTTGGACATGGAGATCCTTTCCTACAGGTAAAATCCATTGGATTGTAATCAAGTTCTATTTAATCTTTTACAGGCTGACTATCTACGCCATTTCTGCCAGACCCATAAACTAATCACAAGTATATTGCAATAAGTTGACAGATTTAACCTCTAACCTTAACTGTTTTAACCACCTAAAATAAACATTCAGTCAGTGATTCAAATATGTTTTCTTCAAATCTTGTAGGAAACTCCTAGAAGGAGAGGAGACACGTCTGCTGACGGTGACAGACACACACGTCTCCATGCCTTACATCTATCGTCAGTCCCCTGTCTTCACCCTTCCATGCCTGACCCGGCACGGGGGCCCCAGCAGGAGAGCCGAGCCCCAGTATAAGTTTGTAGAGGAGATCATCACTGAAACAACTAGAGAGATTGAGATGTCTGACTTTGAGGAGACAGAGTCTAAGGAGGCCTTTGGTGGAGATGTGGACGAAGAGAAGTGTGTGGAAAATGGGACCCATGAGGGGGAGGATGGCGATCCAACAAAGGAAGAGAGAGGAGAGAGAGAAGAGGGTGAGCCAGTGTCTGACCATCAGCATGTTGAACCAGCACAGCCAGTGGACAACAGAGAAGGGGATATTAGCCCAGCTGTAGAAGAACAAGGCCAGAGAGCTGAGGAAGCACAGCTTTCAGAAGAGAAAGCAGATGTTCAAGACAAAACAAACGATGAAGTTACAATAAGTGTTGCCCAGAAACTTGA
The DNA here is from genome assembly GCA_036023535.2 of Galaxias brevipinnis. Lineage (NCBI taxonomy): Eukaryota > Metazoa > Chordata > Actinopteri > Galaxiiformes > Galaxiidae > Galaxias > Galaxias brevipinnis. Next base: position 12,812 of record JAVQIZ010101260.1, on the reverse strand, counting down.
GATTCCTAGTGAATTGGAAAAGGAGAAATGTGATACTATAGAAACCATGAATGGAGATGGAGGGCATGAAATGAAAGCAGTTGAAAATACTCCCACATTGACGGGAAAGGGCATGGAGAAAGAAACTACTGATCGAGAGTTTCAGGACACACAGTCAAGCAGCACTGTGAAAGTAGAAGGTAAGTCACTCCTCTCCACATCAGCAAATGGTGAGGAAACCACTGAGTCCACAGCAGAGATAATGGACAGTCCATCTGATGAGACAACAGAGGCAGTAAAGGCAACAGAAGACGAGAAAGCACAAGCGATTCCAAATAAAACACCTGAAGAGATTAAGGAAAAGATGGAAAACATTCCTGAAACAGAAGTAAAGGAAATAAGCAAAGACGATAACGCAAAAAGTGCTACTAAGGATGAAACTCCTAAAACCAAAGTTGAGAATACAGAAGATGAGGTAGTGGAGCATAAGACAAAGGTTGAAGTATCTCCTATAACTGATAAGACTGCCATTCCTAAAGAGGAAGATGACAAAGACAGCGGTCAAGACAAATCTAAAACAGTGGCTACAGATGTATCCGCACCAGAGAAATTGTTTGATGTTACAGTGAAAGACAGCAAGCAGTTGGTGCAAGATCGCACTGCTACCCAGGCAACAGCAGAGCCAATCAAAGAGTCTGAACGATCAAGTAAAACACTTGAAGACGATAAGAAAAAGGTAACAAATATTCCTGAAACGGAAGTAAAGGAAATAAGCAAAGACGATGACGCAAAAAGTGCTACTAAGGATCAAACTCCTAAAACCAAAGTTGAGAATACAGAAGATGACGTAGTGGAGCATAAGGCAAAGGTTGAAGTATCTCCTATAACTGATAAGACTGCCATTCCTAAAGAGGGCGATCAAAAAGGAAGCGGTCAAGACAAATCTAAAACAGTGGCTACAGATTCATCAGCACCAGATAAACTGGTATCTGATGCTACAGTGATCAATGACTCCCAGCTGCATGTGGCCGATAGCACTGCTGCCCAGGCAATAGCTGAGCCAAGCAAAGAGTCTGAGACAACAAAAGTGGAAAGTGTGAAGAGCAGGGAGAAGGCAGCGATTGATTTTCAGGAAGACACAGCACCTGAACACGTAGATGTTTCCAAAACTATACCGGAAATACAGAGCAAGGATCCCAAAGATGAGCCTGCAAAGATGAAGGATATGAAATTGGAGCTTGGATCTGGAGGTACAGATGACAAAGTTGAGTGAAGATTGTCAAATGTATAGTAGAAAGCTGAGACCAAATCTTATGTTAAGAATGATCAGTAGTTACACAGGCAATAATTAAGTTTTCTTACAAACAGCATGATAAATGACCTCCATATACACGCAAGGTTTGCAAAAGCTTTGCAAGTTTAAAAGCTATGTTTACAGTATATATTGCAGCCCTACGTGCATTGATACAATTGAGAAATAGTGAATGTAAAAAAAGAATCAAAAGCTGTTTTTGCGGTCCATTTTTCTCTGCTGCACTGTGAATGTAGAACCCTGAATGAGCTGAGAAATAAATGCAATTTCAAAAGTACTTTAACTTCTGTGTTTTATGCTGTGCCAATCAGGTGTTACATTTCATGATACATTTCATGTTTCAGTTTAGCATGTCACAAATAACTGACAAAATGAACTAAAGAAAAAAACAGCATGTCAAAAATAGAAAGGGTATCCATATTTCTTGGAAGGGAACAATTCCCATCTTCTTGTCCTGATGGTTAGTATTAATACACCTTCTGGACTACAACTTGCATTTGACCTTCTGAACACCACCAAGGTGTGCCTCAACTGTGTTGAGCCTCCTCAGCCACTTCTAAACAGCCATTTTTACAAGGTCTACATTTTAGAACACCTCAGCAGCAATGGTGATTGTAACCCTGCCTTCAGTCAGACAAGCTAAGCAAACATGACAGCTTGCTGACGCACACACAATTACTTGACCTCTTTCACTCTTCCTTCTGTCAAGGACAATCACCAGGCAATACATGTGTTTGTCTCCAATAATAATCCCCAAAATGTTTGACTTGAATTCATTTGTAGACAGGGTTAGTGATGTTTTATTTCATGCCACTTTGTGTTACTTGACCAAGGCATAGAAAATATGGCAAGCTGAGACAATTTAGTGCTGTGTGAATGCATTACAGGTTACTTGATCTATTCAATTAATTGAGAATCCCTCAAATAGTTACTTCTATGCAGGCATATACTAAGTATACTATGTATATAGCAAGTGTTTTTCATTATCAAATACTACATTATAGACAAATAAAAAAAAACGTGTGTGGACACGTGGTATGGATAAAACGGCATTACTTCCAACAAAAGCGTCACAAAATAAAAACAGAGTTCAAAGACTTTATTGAAAAGTTCAAACATACACATAAGGACCTCCAATGATTCCAGTGAGCACCGTCTCAGCTGAGCAGCGACAAGACAGCGTCACCAAGAGTGCCCCAATGAAAGCGCACCACAGCCAGACACATATCTGGTTTGGCATTACTGTGAACCAGAAACCACCTTTTGACACCTGCCACAAAGAAAACTAAATAGGATGCCAGGTCGGCCAAGTATACAGGTTCCTTTGAAAACATATAGACCAAAGATTAAGCCACCCAAAACCTGCCCAGGTTAAGGGAGGGCTTCGTGTACATCTTTGATGGAACGTCTCCAACCCTGTAGGCCGACATTAAAGCAAAAATGGTACAACATAGCTTTTGCTCGTCCTGTGCATGGGAAGAAAAAATAAAAACGCTATGACAGTATTTAAATAATAGTGGAAGTTGCCTAGTGTACTGAATAACATGGTTGTAAATAAGAGCTCTGGCGACAAAGGAATATCAGATGATAATTAAAATGGTGAAATCTTAAAAGGTATGACCAAGCACAATCCAAATGACCATCAACTGCTGTGCAACAACACTGGTCGTGTCAGAGACCTCACAAAAGCCAGTGGCCACTCACCTGGGGGAACAAAAAAGTTCAGTTCTATTTTCCCTGTCACTGCACTAGAGGACAGTAAAAATGAAAGGTGTATAAATTAGCAACCCCCCAGAGGGTCCTTTGAATGGAAATGACTACAAAACAAGACCATAAAGGAAGCTGTACCAATAATGAGAGCACCGTCTTGGAATGGTACTAGACAAATGACAGTTTGTTGTTGTAGCTTTTGAACAAATCCCTTCAAGATACTTCCCCCGCTTGTTTGGTTTGGATAAGGCCAGATTCGTCTGATATTCCCTCGTCCCTGTTGACACGAGAACACTTCAGGCCTCTAGCTCCAACCCCAGACCCAGCTTGTGGCCTCCAGCGTTGATGCTCTTTCCGTCAACCAAGGCGGACAGGGTGAGCTTCACACCTGCAAAAGTAAGACAGCAGAAGTAAAACACAGATCAGCGCTGAGGAAATGGGCCATCACGTTTATCACGTTCCTGAACTTAGCTCAAGCGAATAACTTGGAACAGTATTAACTACCAAGAACATGGATTCGGTCTTAAATATCATATGGCAGTAAGTGTTGCAGTGTGAGGGGTGCAAGTACACCAATAGAAAAGGTACTGCACTACACAGGTCTAAAATTAGATTCAGTATACAGCAGCCACAGCACTAGGGACAACCGTGGTCTGACGAGGCAAGTCGAGAGTAACCACAATCCACAGTATCTCAGTGGAAGGCAAATGCTTTATACCCAGATATAAGTTCACTTTATTTAACATTTTAGTGCAAATCTCATTATACTCCTACTTCTGTTAAAATTGGTGAATATACTGTGTGGTGATGAAGCACCAAAGCCCACTCTCATTCACCACCATAATTCTACAAACTAAAGGAGAAGAAATGCTGAAATAGAAGCGCTGGATTACTTTTAGAAAGACTAAGCAAGGCCGAATATAAAACTAACGGTAGGTCAATCAGGTAGACAGAATTACATCATTTCCTGTAGTCACACAAACTTGGTCTTACCTGGTCTGAGTGTCTGGGTGTAGCCAACACCAACAAGGCTGGTGTTATTTACTTTAGCCTGGAAAAATAAAGTTGGATGTCAGGTCTTTCCTTGCTCTAAACAGTTTTGCCAATGACCACTGCAATAGTAGAACTAATCACGTAATACAAATTGGCGAACAAGTAAGTACTCATGAAGAGGTCAAAAGGAGTTGTGCAGACAACCTCACAAAGATTAATATTTCCAGATAAAAAGTTAATCATTCAATTATTTTTAACCTATGAATTGACTGCTTCATGGAAAGAAAGGGGCCAGGGTAAGGTTGGGGAAGTCATGGCATCCCATCTGCAGGTAGCTTTGAGGATGGCTGCTGGCTACTCACACTGAGGGCTGCGTCCTTGTCCAGCTGAAACTTGGCGGCGATGCCAAAGCGTGTGCTGTTGCTGCCGGAGGTCCAGGCCAGGTTGACAGCCGTCTCCAGCTTGTCACTCACTTTCTGGTAGATGGAGCCTCCAAACTCTGCCCCGTCGTTACTGCAACAAGGAGAGAGGAGACATTCAGTTCAACTCTTGATTGGCAGAAGTCACTTCTTGAAACTTGGACCTCCCCTATGCTTAATAGTGGGTGATATAAAGAATCAATCTTTTAAGAAAACATAGAAAAACGTATAGAAAACGTCTAAAACTAACTCTTACGTACACGTTGGTGTGCAACTGGAAGTCCCCGGTTTTGTAGCCGACGGCGAAGTTGTTTTGGGTCATCTTTGACTTTGCGGTGTCAAACGTCATCTGGTAACCGGCAAGCCAGCCCTCGAAGCCAACGACAGCTGCTCCGTGAATGGTGGGGCCAGCGAAGTCAAAGTCAACGTCACAGCCAAGGTTGACATATTCTCGCTTGTATGCTGTCTTCACTTTGCCGCTTTTCTTGCTGTTGATGAAAGCACAATATCTCCACGGTTAATTTTAAAATGTTGAAAAAGTAATAATAAACCTATCCCTAGAAATGTCCAGATTGATAAAAGAAGCATTTAAGACAATTGTTCAAAGAAAATATAGGCCTCTGTTTATACTTTAGTATAAAGCAGTGACCCACAGATAAAGTAGATGTATCACATCATGGTCTGCTCTAATTGTAAATAAGGGACTGGGGAGGGTTAATGCCCTGTGTTCCTGCTACATGACATTAATCTGAGTTCTAACCTGACATCTGAAGCAGCAAGAGGCCGTGCAGCTTTCAGTGGACATGCACCTCCCCCTCTCCCTCCATTTGAAAGAGGAGACCCCGCTACGGAGTCATGTGTAACTACTTGGCCTCTTCCATTTTCCTCACATGATTTCTACTTCCCGGAAAGCCTATACGGTTTTAGTCCGACCAGGGCCCTGAGGTCATACCCTCGAGGGTATCTCCCAAGGGAAGTAAACATCTTCAAAGCTAGACGCTGCAAGTTTGTTAGTTTACTGTAACCAGTATACCACACAGAGAGTTCCAAGGAGGGACAAATCTTACTAAGACTATAAAACACATTATGCCTGGAGTATAGTGTTCGTGCAGCACAGATCATGTTACTAGTTTCAGTCATGATGGAGAGAAGCCATGTTCCAGGGCTACATGGTGTGTCTTATGGCATAGACTATCCTCGGGGTCTAGTAGTTGAGATGGCCTGAATTCGGCCATAAATGTCAAGCACTCATCGTAACCTACCCGGTGTTTGGTGCGAAGGTTGTGTCAAAGGTCAGCTTCAGTCCTTTGGCAATCTAGCAGAATTGATGACAGAAAATGAGTTGCGGTAAGCAAGATGTCACAAATGTTTATTTAAAGACAATTTATAGTAAAGGCATTAACCTCTGTCTATTTTATTCCTCTTTGAGCCAAATAAAATCGATATTTTCTGAATCCCTTCCTTAACCACTTCAATCAGCAACAACATCTGTTTAGAACACATTTAGTAATTTGATTGCCCAAATCAAAACTACAAGGCACTTGGCCACTTCCTAAAAGGACATTATTTTACAGGTTTTGGAAGAGCTTACTTATTAATGTTAAAAAAAGGTTTAGGCAGAGGAAATTCATCAAAATAGGTCAAGAATCAAATTCATATAATTTACATGACCGTGAACCTTCAAGATGTTAGAAAACTTCACTTTAATCACCGTTTCCACATGTTTTGTAAGAATAAGGATAAAACCATCTTCCACATTCAGGTACATCAAACATATTTGCTGTGTACAATCAAGTTGAAAATCAACATTGAAAAATATCTTATGGACGTATGGACGCATAACTTAATCTCTGATCATCCTACCGGTATCAACATCATTGATTAGCATTAAGTACCATTAGGTTGGTAAATTTATGTTGTAACCATCTTCGGGATTGTTAACCTCTTGTCTGCAGAGATCATCAGCATGTGTTACATACTGATTTAAAATACAGATCATTACAAGTCCTATAATTACCTTGATTTTAACAGCTCAAAAACTTTGTTGCTTTACATATAAGACTCGATAGATCTTGGTGCCTAGAAATTGAGAAAACGGGGGCAGGTCACCGTTTTAAAGCGAAAGTCGGGCTCAGAAGAGAAAAATAATTTACAACCCTGAGTTTACTTTTGAAAGCGGTTGCGTTCAGCTTTAGTATTAGCCAGATAATGAGACAATGCAGCAGGATTTGTGTGGACTATATAGAAGAGAAGGTTGTTGTGGGATACGTTGTGTACATGTACCTGATCTTCAACAGTGATCTCTGTTCCAAGGGTGTTGTCAGTATTCCACTTCTCAGTGAAGGTCAGGCCATATTCTGACCTCTTATATTTGGTTTCCAGGCTGCCTGCCACTTTGCTGGTGTCCGTGTTGGAAGAGCCAGCTGTTTTAAATTCCTGAAGAACATGCAGAAACAAACAACAACATTTTTGAACTACAAACTTAAACACATGATTTTTGAAAAAAGTTTATATTCCTACAACACTATTTTTTTATTAATATTATTAGCTTACCACTCCGCTGGCAGACTTTGTTTTGACATCAAGTTTCACAAGGCCGAACCCTGAAGACAAAAAAAGGTCAATAACTGTACCAGAGGCCCATCACATGACTCTTTTCAATGGGAAAGTGCCATCTATGCTATTTGATAAAGCTTGTTTTACTGTGAAATTCAAGAAGCCGTACCATAGCCTTTGTTGAAAATGTCTTTGGCAGATTTGCCAAGATCACCATATGATGGAGGCACAGCCATTTTACCTGCTGGCAGAAAAAAGAAATGGATTAAAACAAGGTTTAGTATAAACACAGATAAACCTTCAATGTTGCAATTAGCAAATCAAAACAGTTCAGGACAGGTTCAATGCAAAAGAGAACTAAACCATTCCTAAATACCCTATATTTGCGCACAACTAACTGGTGTGTAGACTGTCTTTAACTACACAATAAGGGGTGTGGCCTCATGCATAAGACTATCAGCTCCAAGCACAGCTTCCCTGGCAGCCACATGTTCTCTGAATAGGTTTGATAAGTGACAACATCAAGATTCCATGATCTGCACTGACATTTTTCTAGGCGGCCTTCAACAACACCTACTCAGTCTGCCCCGGGCACAGCAAGTTGCATGGTTGCCTATGGACACAGCAAGCTGCACGGTTTCAATAGGCACTAAACATTTGAGTTGATAGCTCCAGGCAGTTGTCCCAACAAGTGGGTTTCATGCTTAAATAGTTTGACTCTGGCATTAAATCCATCAATGCCTTACGCAATATCTGGCCTGATATTATATGGTTTATAGCAAGTGTTATCTTTTGTCGATTTTTGTAAAAAACCAACAAGTAGCCTCTGTTGGTGATGTCAGCTACCTAAGATAGCATTTATTACGCTGATATTCAGGCCAACAGTAGACAATATTAAGTTACTGACAAACGTTAATAGTTTTACAACATAGTTCTGGGAATCGCAAAAAGGTATTACATTGGAATCTGACTAACATCTGACTCACACTAACGGCCACAAACGAAACGCTAATGTCATACAGCAGGTGGCCAAGGTTAGCTGAAGGAAGCCATTTTGGTATATTGCACGTTAACTACTACTAAACTTAAACAAAGCAACTGGAAAGCATGAAAAGGGAACATTGCCGTATCCTATATTAAACCACATCCAGTCAATGGCCATTCATGAGAAATTGACAATAGATCAAATGCTATCAGGTGTACTAGAACTTCTAGTAGACTAGAAGGGGTTGTAGTCCCAAATGTTGGGTGTAATGGTGGCTAAGACGTCTAGCTAAGCTAGCTATGGTATGGCACTACGCGACAAACACAGCATTTGATATCCAGAAATTATCCGCCTAATTTTAAAACAACGGGCAGCTACGCTGACTGGCACAAACGGTCGACCTGGGTTGGGTACTCTGATACCGCTTACACACCACGCTAGTGGATATAGCTAGCCAGGCTAGCTTCACTACACAGGCACCGAGTCAACGCTAACGTAACAGTCAGTGTGCGTGAAAAGCGTGGCCGCATATATTGCAATTCATCGTTTTGCATAGCCAATAACCACTATCTAAGTCAGCCAAACACACTAACTTGGACATGAAAAAGATGATTTGAGCTTACCGGGCAAAGATGCGGCTAGCGGGAAGTAAAATTACTTCAAAGTGGATGGTTTTAACACTGTTCTGCAATAACAGGCTTCACCAGTTGGAGGGCGAACTGAAGGAGACCGTAAAGGAACGAAAGCTGAACCCATCCCATTTTAGGACCCAGAGAAGTCAAGCACATGCCTGAGTAAAATTAAGAGGACCATAGTGAAATCTTTGAAAATAAAACAGAAAAAAAAACATTGGGTATATTGAGATATGTATATTAAATGTGTACTTCATCGTCTTCTTAGTTCAAGCTAAGTGAGCTAAATTAGTTACTTTAAATTTGCATCTGTAAAATCAAGATGTGCCACTCATTTCTGTTTGCAAAAGGATGCAATTCGTGATTTAAATCGTATGTGTAAAAATTATAATTGCAACTTATTTCTGTGAGCAAAAGGGATGCAATTTTTTATGAGGAATTGTCTCACGCAAGTTACAAAGCTTCTATTTACGCATACAGATCTCCATTCTGCGCATACGCATCTTCATTCTGCTTGTCTGCAACTGTCTCGAAGGCAGAGCACAGCCACAAAGCAAGTCAATGCAAGCAAGTCAATGCAAGTTATTATATGCTTATATTGTAGTGTAGAGCCATGTTTCCATGTCCTTATTATTAGCGTTCTGGGACCAAGTAATGGTGATAGAGTGAACCATTCACTTACAGAAAACTGTTCAACGTGGTTGGACCAAGGAGTTTTATGTTTTTTTTCTCCATATAATTTTAAGCATCTAAATTGCAGTTAAAGGTATTTTACAATTCAGTTCTATAGTGCAGCATTAGCAATTTATTATCACCATTAGTATTCCAGAAAAAGTGCAACATGTGAAACAATAGGCAAAAGGTTATCAAATGTGGCAAAAGGTGTTTATTATTTGTAATGCTTTATTTCTGGTGTGAGGCTACCGCATGGTAGACCACATTGGCATCTGCTGGAACTGACTGAGAGAGGAACACAAAACTTAGCAGGAAGGCAGAATACATTTTCACCATATGAAACATATTTTCAGACATATATTAACCACAGTCAAATTCCACAATAACATCAAATACATCTAACATATTGGCAATGACAGGGATACCGCTGACTCTGGCTCTTGGTGACGAGTTCTATGTATAAGTAATAATATACAGATTATGCTAGTATACATTATGTTTTAATAAACATTATGGGTATGCTATATATTGTATGGTGATTTACCCTCTCAGCTGTCCCGCGTTGTTTAGCTGTGACGGTGCTGTAAGTCACATTTGGTTCACCTTCACCATCACGTGGACCCTAAATTGAAAATTTATGTTAAGGTCTCTCATTGGTCACAATGTGGAGGGTAATGCGCCTTGCTGTTTCAATGATTCCTTCTCTTTATTCAGATAAAAATATACAACTTCAAAATGAACATTATTTTTTTTTATTTACATTGTCTGATCCTGTAGAATAGGTGACATGTATGGCTTTACCTGCCCTGAGGCATTGTTGCTGTGGTAATGCACAGTGCTGTATGTTACTTCTGCCTCAGTGGCAGCAGCATCAGGACATTTCTAAGGACAAAAATGCAGTAAATGTCAGATAACTGCCATATCTACAGTACTGTGCAAAAGTTTTTGGCATGGGATGCTGTTTTGAAGGCGATGGGTGGTCACACCAAATGTTGATTTGATACAGATTTGCTTTGCCCTCACTTTGTATTTTATGAATTGATTAAAAAAAAAAATTACATTTATATTTTTATGTATATATATTTTCCTAACTTTAAAGACTTCACACCTGCCTAAAACTTTTGCACAGTACTATATGTAGTCAACTGCACACACTAAAGGTCTTAACTGTACCATTGAAAGGTTTTTGCATGTTTTAGCAAAAAAGGGTATTCAAGGAAAGCGTTTAGAGTAATCATTGACAATAGTGCACTTTTTGGGTTTAAAAAGGGTCATAAATGTGGCCGTGTATGTTCTTTTTCAACACAAACATTGACAAACATGAGCTCTAATAAGTTTAGTCTCATAAAACAACTATGATGTCCCCCACACATATAGAAGCAATGATTATAATTAAAAAGGACTGTGAATGTTGCAGCTTACCTCTGGGACCTCTGACATCTTGTTTTTTCCTGAAATATAGAAATCACTTGCTTGTATTTGTGAAAACTGCTTTATTAATTACAGAACATAAACCACTATGGAAAACTTACTATGTTTCACTATCATCCTCCAAGAGAACAAGGCTCCAAGTATTGCCAGAATCAATAAGCTCAAAGAGATGAGAACTTTATGATACTTCTTTAAAGCTGTTAGACTGAAAACGTTATACACAAAGAAAGTGCAATTTCAGTTGTCTTACTCAAGTGATTGATTCAAGTTCAAAAACCTTTCATTTATTGGGGAAAAACAGGTGAAATTTAATAGTGCAAGTTTGAGAGAAAGGCGTTCAAAAATACCTTTCTAGCCTTCAGAACTAAGTTTCTCCTAATGCTAATTTGACATTGGATATTTACGTAATTTTTGCCAGATTGCTTTTATCTGCAACATGAAGCGGTTGTGTAGCTATGAGTTTGTAAACAATATGGTCATTTAAATAATTACCTCTGCTTTCCCTCTGCTGGGGCTGTCTCATTTACTCCTCCAAGTGCAAAAACTGAATGTTTGTTTGAGGACTGGGAATGTGTAGCTGGAGGTATTTTTGTATGACATAGAAAAATGGAAATACACAGAGAGGTAGAACTTGGGACATAACTTAATCTCTATATATAGCTTCCAAACATCATAAATATGTTATTGATTGAAAGGATGTATTTACAAATAAGATCAAGGCAGTTAGATATTAAACATATAACACGGAGGTTCTTACCTACTACAGTGCTCTTTGCAGTAGTAGACACAATAGTTGTAGTAGTAATGCTTGTTGTTGGTTTTTGAACAGTGATATGAACTGGCATTTGCAAATCTTTATTAGCACAATAGTACCAACCAGTACTTTGCATTCTAACACTTGCCATGGATACATAGAAAATATCCAAATCACGTTCATCAATAGTAACAGATGTTTCATCTATTTTCTCAAAAGGTTCTACACAAGTGGGCCAGCTACTTAATCTGCACCACTTCTTCCTCCCTTTGATTTCAGACTGACAGGTAATAGTCACGTTTTCTCCTTCTACAGCAAAAACCTCCTGCTGGTCAACATGAAGTCCTGCAATATCTGTTTTAGGGAGCATATAAGAGCACACACTTGTATTATACTTACTTTAGTAAATAATCCATTTATGAAGCAAAACATTTTTTTATGGATCTAACCTGTAACAGAGAGGTACAGCTGTTGACTGCTATCATCAGCTTGATGAGGTACTTCAACACCACACCAGTAATATCCTGTGTCCTCTGGTTTTAGAGTCTTAATGGTTACAGTAAAGACTGTCTTCTTTTTATTATCATCAATTATCCATTTACCAGAATTTAAGGACTCCTGAGGAGTGCTTGAAACAATCTCACAATTAAAGAAAAATTGTCCACGACACCAATATTTTCCATTGTTTTTATATTTCTGATCATAGATACATGGGATGGTGATTGAGCCCCTGGTCTGTACAGACACCTGACTCACTGTAGTTAAACTATGAGTCCCTGCAAAAAACAGGACAAATTGATTTACACATTGCGTCAGCTTTTAGGCTTTTGTTATCTCTTGCTATCTCTCAATAATATTCTAGTAGCATAGATATCTCTTCATTTTATATATAATGAATATAGTATATATATATATATATATATATATATATATATACTGTATATATATCTATAGTACTGTGCAAAAGTTTTAGCCACGGGATGCTGTTTTTTTAAGGCGAAGGGTGGTCACAGATTTGATACAGATTTGTAGCCCTCACTTTGTATTTTATGAATTGATAAAAAATAAACATCCATCCATCCATCCATTTTCCGCCGCTTATCCGGGGCCGGGTCGCAGTGGCAGCAGGCTAAGGAGGGTAGTCCAGACGTCCCTATCCCCAGCAACACTTTCCAGCTCCTCCAGGAGGATCCCGAGGCGTTCCCAGGCCAGATGAGATATGTAATCTCTCCAGCGTGTTCTGGGTCTACCCCGGGGTCTCCTACCAGTAGGGCGTGCCTGGAAAACCTCCAATGGGAGGCGCCCAGGAGGCATCCTAATCAGATGCCCGTACCACCTCTCCTGGCTCCTTTCGACCCGAAGGAGC
>JAVQIZ010101235.1:0-11030 GCA_036023535.2 Galaxias brevipinnis | reverse complement strand
TCTTTATTCTACTTTACTCAACTCTATACCAACCATTTCTATATTCTATTCTATTCAACTCTATACAATCTATATCCTTATTCAATTAAATTCAATTCTATTCCAACTATATCTTTATTCTATTCTACTCTACACCATCTATATTCTTATTCTATTCTATTCCACTCTATACCAACTATATCCCTATTCTATTATTTTCTAGTCTAGTCTATTCTATTCTAAACCTACTTGTTTATTCTCCGTCTCTTATTGGTGCGCTGCAGAGGAGGAGGCGTCCTGGAAGACCAATCAGGGGCTGTATCTAAACATCAGTGTCATGGCGATCCCCTGTCTGTGTTCTATGGCTCCACGAGGCCTCGCCCCCACCACCCGGTAGGACACGCCCTCTCACACCTAAACTAAATCAACCCAAATGTCCTCCATTAAACATATTTACATATTATTCAATGAAAACCGCTAATTCTGGAATCAGACCATCTAGAACCCATCAGGGCATGAGGGACTGACGTTTATTAGTCAATGGACTGAATGAAGGTTACTAAAGGGGTGTGTGTGTGTGTGTGTGTGTGTGTGTGTGTGTGAGGCCAGTCGGTCAGTTCAAGTAGCCTCTTACTGTCTTACCGTCCATGTGATCGGAAAATACCTGCAATCTTAACCTCTAGACCTACTAACAGGAGAATGAAACGGAGAGAGAGGGGGAAAGGAAGAAAGAGGGGGGGGGGGGAGAGAGAGAGAGGTGGGGTGAGGGAATAATGAGAGATGTGGCTGCAGCATTGCGCCATACGTTAAAGTGGCTTCTGTCCTTTACTTACGAGCAAGATGTCATTTCCTGTCTGTCAGGCTGGCTAATGGCAGCATGGCGCTGATCACAGCAGAAAACACTTCCAAGTCAGAGTTCATCAAACACCTGAAGAGATACAGCAACTCGACCAATCAGGTGAGTCTGATCAACGCTTTCCATCCTCCTTAACCCTCTCTCCATCTCTCCATCATCTCCATCCTCCCTACATCTCTCCATCTTCCTTAACCCTCTCTCCATCCTCCCTCCATCCATCTCTCCATAAGCTCCATCTCTCCACCTTCCTTAACCCTCTCTCCATCTTCCTTAACCCTCTCTCCATTCTCCCTCCATCCATCTCTCCATCAGCTCCATCTCTCCATCCTGCTTAAACCTCTCTCCATTCACCCTCCATCCATCTCTCCATCCTCCATCACATCAATCTATCCGTCCTTGCTTTCTTCACCTCTCTCCATCCTGCTGTGCCTCACTCCTGCCCCCTACTGACAGTGACAGTGACTGACAGGCAGGCAGGTCACAGCAGCCACATACACAACCTCTTCACTTTCATAACTGAAGTTCAATATAATAAAGTCACATCTGTCCCTCAATCATTCTTGATAAATACCTATGGTGACATTGCATTTACTATTATTATTTATAGTCATTTACTAAGGTTACTACATATTTATTCATAGTTATTTACTAGGGTTATTACATCATAGTTATTTACTAGGCCTAGGGTTACTCCATATTCATTCAAAGTTAGTTACTAGGCTCATTAAAGATGAAGTCATCAACTTCTGCTGTTTACCTGCTGTGTACCTTTACGATCTCGTTACTACGTACTGCATCCCAACCTCCTATTGGTTCAGAGTCAGTCTGACCAGGACCTTTCTTGTCAGTTAAGCTTCCCATTCGTGGAGACCCACACAGTCCGGGCAGTGAGGCTCCGCCCCTGCGCTGTGGTTGGCTGGCCTGACGAGGTGTCAGAGGTGGAGTCTAAGACCTCGGAGGGCTCGTTTCCCTGGAACATCGACGGAGAGCTGCTGGAGATCGCTCATGAAGTGCTGATCAGGTGACCCCCGATCCTGAACCTCACTCTTCCTGTTGTAGTCTTTGTTAAACTCCTTCAGTCATTGATTCTCTTCTTGTGTGTGTGTGTGTGTGTGTGTGTGTGTGAGACAGGGTGCACCCCCGCCTGCTGCTTCTCTATGGACAGGATCTGGAGGAGGCAGAGGAGACGCCAATCAAATGTGGCTGTATTTAAACCCTGACCTTTCAACTCTCTCATCATCACAATGTATCTAAGGCCTGACCTCTTAACTCTCATCTCATCACACTGTATCTAAACCCTGACCTCTCAACTCATCACACTGTATCTAATCCCTGTCCTCTCAACTCTCACCTCACCACAGTGTCTAAACTCTGACCTCTCAACTCTCACTTTATCACACTGTATCTAAACCCTGACCTCTCACCTCACCACACTGTATCTAAACCATGGATGTAACCCTTGACCCCCTCTCTTCGGCATCAGAGAATGGTTTATTTTCGTTCAGACCTATCATGCTGTGACATCATATCCTGTTTAGTGTCAGAAAGGAACATTCCAGCACTCCAACCACATAGCTCCAACCAAAGCTAAAAACACAGCATTGGTTTATTTATTTCAACAATAAAATAATATTAACATATTGAAATGTGCTTGTCTTTTATTTCCGACTTCATGCCAGAGTCACATTTCAAGTTGGTCTCCCTGAATGCAAAGAACAGCTGGGCAGCAAGAACACACTGGACATTCAGAGAGAAACATACACAAATAAAAACAATATTAGACTCAAGACACTAGACAGCCAAACTAAAACCTCAGGCAAGCACTCACGCACGCTCACACACTCACGCAAACACACACACCACACACTCACACTTACACACACTCACGCAAACACATGCTCACACACACTCACACACGCATGCTCACACACACTCATGGAAACACGAGCTCACACATGCACCTCATGCTCTCACGCAAGCACAGTGCTGACACTTTACAGGGTCACGTTGTCACCATGGAGGGTGTGTGGCTTCACACCGGGGAGTGTGACCGTTTCTGCTCTCCTCACCTTTATGGAGTTACAACTGATCAAATGTACAGTTATACCTCATGTCTTTATAATGATATCTCTGTGTTGTCATGTCTATATAATGTTATCTCAGTGTTGTCATGTCTATATAATGATATCTCTGTGTTGTCATGTCTTTATAGTGATCTTTCTGGGTTTTCATATCTTTATAATGATATCTAATAATAAATAATGGTGGTTGTCTAGAGAGCTGGGTTTGGCTCTAACGGTTAAAGAGCATCGAGCTGTGTAATTCCCTCCAGCAGTGATGTCACACAGCGTCAACATTTTTCTATATTTTCATTATTCTACAATGTCTCTTGGGAAATGTCAGGTGAGCCAATTCAGCCAATCAGAGTCAAGGCAGTGTCAACATGCTGTTGCCATCGACAACAGAGTCCTTAGGTGAACCAGGTAAAAAGCAGTCGACTCATCCCTGGGCTGGTCAGGGCCATCACTATGACTGCCACACCGTCACCACGGAGACATCCTCTCCTGCCTCCGCTAGGACGTGCTCTCCCTCTTAGGAACGTAGTCCCAGCTATCCCCACAGAGATCCTCATCCTTCTTATGGAACTCCCTCTTAAAGAATCCAGCCTGGGAGAGGACACGCACGCACGCACGCACGCACACACACACACAATCAGGTTTGGTGTGCAGACCAAAATAAATAGTGTTGCCATAGTGACATGAAAGCTGCTACCACAAATTTAGTTTCTTTATTTATACTTTTTTCACAAAATAAACCTGAATTTTCCATTTCCCTTTAGAAGAAAACTGTTTGTTTTATAAAGAAAACAAAGTAAATACATGTACAGTACGTTTTGCTGTTACATTCAACAACAAATGTTTTGCTTTTAGGTTAGGTGAAATTTAGGGGGTTTAGGTTAGGGACACACAACTGCCAATACATATTTGCATACAGTCAGATTTTCGGAATATCTAATTCTATATTACAATGAATGTATTGTACTTAAATAGACAATACCATTATCATAACAAACGTTTTTTTTTTAAATACTTTTATTTGGTGGGGACTGCAATTTATAATAATAATAATAATAATAATAATAATAATAATAAATGTTATTTATAAAGCGCTTTTCATGACACTCGAAGACGCTGAACCAATTGAACCATTTCTGTGAAATCTCTCTAGCTTAATCATTTCTGACCCAGAACAAATCAGTAAAAAGCTTGTGACTATTCACTCGTGCCAAAAAAAGTTACTGAAAAGGTTGTAGGTTGTGACCGTTTACTACCGGCAAGCTAGTTAACTACAATGTCAAAATTTTTGTTGACAAAATTAACTCTGTCTCTCAGTAGACTGAAGCTTCCTGGCGAATGGTTGTCTCCCACTAGATTGCTGCTAGCTAGTGAATTGCTGTCTCCCACTAGACTGCAACCAGCTAGCAAGCTAATGTTTGTCTCCCACTAGACTGAAGCTAGCTAGCTAGCGAATTGTTGTCTCCCAGTAGACTGCAGCTAGCTAGCTAATGGTTGTCTCCCACAAGACTGCAGCTAGCTGGCTAATGGTTGTCTCCCACTAGAATGAAGCTAGCTAGCTAATGGTTGTCGCCCACTAGACTGAAGGTAGCTAATGGTTGTCTCCCATCAGATGGAAGTTAGCTAGCTATTGGTTGTTTCCCACTAGACTGAAGCTAGCTAGTGAATGGTTGTCTCCCACTAGACTGCAGCTAGCTAGCGAATAGTTGTCTCCCACTAGACTGAAGCTAGCTAGCGAATGGTTGTCTCCCACTAAACTGCAGCTATCTAGCGAATGGTTGTCTCCCACTAGACTGAAGCTACAATGTCAACATTTTTGTTGACAAAATTAACTCTGTCTTTCAGTAGACTGAAGCTACCTAGTGAATGGTTGTCTCCCACTAGATTGCTGCCAGCTAGTGAATGGCTGTCTCCCACTAGACTGCAACCAGCTAGCTAGCTAATGTTTGTCTCCCACTAGACTGAAGCTAGCCAGCTAGCGAATTGTTGTCTCCCAGTAGACTACAGCTAGCTAGCTAATGGCTGTCTCCCACTAGACTGCAGCAAGCTAGCTAATGGTTGTCTCCCACAAGACTGAAGCTAGCTAGCTAATGGTTGTCTCCCACTAAACTGAAGGTAGCTAATGGTTGTCTCCCATCAGATGGAAGTTAGCTACCTAATGGTTGTTTCCCACTAGACTGAAGCTAGCTAGCGAATAGTTTTCTCCCACTAGACTGAAGCTAGCTAGCGAATGGTTGTCTCCCACTAAACTGCAGCTAGCTAGCGAATGGTTGTCTCCCACTAGACTGAAGCTAGCTAGGTAATGGTTGTGTCCCACTAGACTAAAGCTAGCTAGCTAATGATTGTCTCCCATTAGGGTACGGTATAGTTAGGTAGGTATAATATGCCATATTTGTTAGTGATAGAAGGGTTATCGTATATAGTTAGGTAAGTATATTAATATTAGGTTACCTTCCATAGACAGTAAACAAGTCCAGCCAGGATCAGCAGACCTAGCAGCAGACTGATGACGATGATGAAAACCTCTACTGTACCAGAAGGCTTCTGGTTGAAGTGGGCCTCCAGCACAACCTAAGAACATGCAAAAAAACATTACAACCCTACTGGAGCCATGAGAAAAACGGTGTGTGCATGTTTGTGTAAGCATTTCCTGGGCTAAGGGACTGGCTGAGTTACCCAAGATAGGGGCAGGGCTTATTTACCTGGGCAATGGTACAGGTAAGTTACCTTAGATAGGGGTGGGGCTTATTTACCTGGGCAAGGGGGCGGGGCTGTATCAGGATTGTGTCAGAGTCGGCTCTTGGTGATGTCATTAGTCCTGTACTCTCCAGTAAAATGATGCCATGACGACCCTGAGACAGACACATCACAACAAAATATGTGACCCCCCCCCACAGAGAATCATCTACACATGACAACCCCTTAAACAGAGAGAGGTAATCACCATGACAACCCTTAGACAGAGAGAGGTCAACATGTTCAGTACCGGGGACTGCTGAAGGACGGTGGGGTTCAGGCGGACCTCCAGTTGGATGGTAGCCTCCTTTCCTTGCTCCAGGTCGCCTAGGCGACACACCAGGGTCTCACACATGATGTCGTCATGGCTGCAGAACTGAGAAAAAACAACAGTTGTTACAAATACACTGAGAGCTACGCTCCTGGGTTTGATTGACTAGTGAACAGAACAGCTCCTGGGATTGATAGACTAGTGAACAGTACAGCTGCTGGGTTTATTTTGGCCACTGAACAGTTGAGTGTTGGTAGGGTGCACTAGTGGTGTGTGTGTTCGTTGTAGAAGCACCATCTTGCGCCGGGTGGTCTTGGAGAAGAAGAAGGCAAGCTCTGAGATGGAGGAGGCTGCTGGGACGCTGCAGTCCTCCAAGAGAGCAATGCTGGAGGACTTCACTGAACACACCCCGTGGGAGCTCTGAGCACACACACACATTACAGAAACACGTTACAGAACACACACACACACACACATTACAGAAACATGTTACAGAACACACACACACACATACACACATTACAGCAACACGTTAGAGAACACACACACACACACACACACATTACAGCAACACGTTACAGTACACACACACACACACACCCACACACACACACTACAGCATCACGTTACAGAACACACATACACACATATTACAGCATCACACTACAGAACACACACACACACACACATATTAGAGTATCACGTTACAGAACACACCCCCTGAGAGCTCTGAGAACACACACACATTACAGCAACACATTATGACACACTGGGAGCTCTGAACACACACATTACAGCAACACGCTACATAATGTGTATGTTCAGGGTGCGTTCGTTTGTGTGGGTGCTCCTACCTGGTAGTCAGCTATGTATAGCAGTCTGTAGGGGTGGGGGCTCAGGGTTTTGGGGAAGTCGATCTCGACCACCGTTTCTAAGGAGCGGCTGGGGCCGATGTTCACCACCTAGACAGACAGGTAGAGAGAGAGACAGTTAGAGAGACAGACAGGCAGACAGATAGAGAGACAAGTAGAGAAACAGACCGAGAGAGAGAGGCAGGTAGAGAGGGACAGAGACAAACAGAGACAAACAGGTAGCGAGACAGACAGACATAGTAATATGAGTTACAGTACCTTGTATGTACAGTTATGTATTATAGTACCTTGTAGGTATAGTTATATAAGTTATAGTACCTTGTAGGTAAAGTCATGTATCATTGTACCTTGAAGGTATAGTTATATGAGTTATAGTACCTTGTAGGTATATTTATATGAGTTATAGTACTTTGTAGGTATATGTATATGAATTATAGTACCTTGTAGGTATAATCATGTCTTATAGTACCTTGTAGGTATAGTTATATGAGTTATAGTACCTTGTGGGTATAATCATGTGTTATAGTACCTTGTAGGTATAGTAATTAGTTATAGTACCTTGTAGGTATAGTTATATGAGTTATAGTACTTTGTGGGTATAGTAATTAGTTATAGTACCTTGTAGGTATAGTTGAACTTCTCAGTGTAGCAGTCTATAGGAGTTGACTCTTCCTTTCCAAACAAAAACGATGAGGGAGTCACAAACCTGGCAACACAGAGCAAACTTGTTCAGAACAGCATACGTTATTTATAGAACATTAGGATTGTTTCCCTAGTTGCTGTACATTAGGGTTGTTTCCCTTAGTTACGGGCCATGAGGGTTGTTTCCCTTAGTTACAGAACATTAGGGTTGTTTCCCTTAGTTACAGAACTTTAGGGTTCTTTCCCTTAGTTACAGAACATTAGGGTTGTTTCCCTTAGTTACAGGACATTAGGGTTGTTAACTTAGTTACATAATGCTGGTGCTAGGTGTGTGCGTGAGTGTGTGAGGTTGAGGAGTCTCACCCATGGATGTTGACATCTACTCCATATCTTAGAGGTAACACCAAACTAGCATGGTTGTCATGGAGATAGTCCTCATTCTCATAGTTGTCTCTGCAGGAAGCAGACAGGTGTCAGAGGTCAGAGGTTAAGCGTCACAGTATGGAGCCGTATTCTAGCAGTGCACCCTGTGGATGACGTGGTAGAGCGGAGAGACAGGAAGTGTAGCAGTGAAACAGGAAGTGTGACAGAAAAACAGAAAGTGTAGCAGAGAAAAAGGAAGTGTAGCAGAGATGGGGTCAGGAGGCTCACCCTGTGGTGTTCAGAGAGATCGTGATGTCACCAGCTCTGCTACTCTGGTTCACGTCCAACAGGAAGCTGATGTTGAGCTACAGGAAGCAGGAAATGGTGGGAACAGAGATTGTTAAAGGAATGGTTCACTATTTTAGATGTTTAACTTTATTTCCATGTCTCCAGTAGATCTCCAGATGAAGAGATGGTTTTCACATCCATCTGGGCTGTTATTGAGTAATTACACTTTTCCCTTTTAGCTACAAGTTACACTGGAACCCTTTTGGGGGTAGCTTAGCGCAAATGACTTGTAACCCTCGTGCTAAGCTTTTCCATATCCGTTTCTAGTCAAACAGTTAGCTTTGTAGCTAGTACCTTAGCCTGGGCAGGGAGGTAGAGGCTGGTCACACTGCAGTCCACACTGACTATGGTCTGGTTCTGATCTGACAGCTCACAGCTCACAGAGCTCTCCTGCTGTAACACAAACACACACACACACACACACACACACACACACACACACACAAACACACACACACACAGAGACACAGAGACAGTTTATAAAGGAATCCAGTTCAGGTCAAGTCTGACTTTATCAAATGCAGGTTGCTAGGTTACAGACTAGACGTTGATGTATAGTGCAGGTTGCTAGGCTACAATGTGGTGTAGTATTATGGTATGGTACCGACCGTATCCAGGACTTTGATGTAGTGCAGGTTGCTAGGGAAGCGTAGAGAGAGGCGGGGCAGAAAGACGTCGTCTCCAGCGTTGACGATGGTGGAGTTCAACATGACCGTCTTTCCGTTGCCCATGGCAAAGTAGGACTGGCCCGCGTGGACTCTACACACACACACACACACACACACGGTATAGCTTTGCTGTACGGTCATTCAAAGGGGTGGAATCCTGTTGCAAGGCACTGTTCACTAGTCAAGAGGTTGTTTGTTCTATTTATATTTTGTATTTTAGTATTTTCTTCCACACACGGCTATTTAACATTCCTTCCCTTTGTGTCTAAATATGCAGAGTTTCTTTATTTTCTATTTTAGTCACTAGACTTTCTTTCCCACTATCTTTAGCTTTGATTCTCTATTTGTTTCACCACATCATCAGCCTCAGATCTCCCTGTGCTGTCTCCACTAAGGTTAGTTGAGGCACTCCCGCTAGCTGTTACCAGTGTTAGGAGAACCAGGAGCACATACATTTTGACCCACAGACCAGATTTTAATAACTTATATCTGCATCGAAAGCAGTCACAGGTTTGCATATTATAAACTGAAGCATTGAAAACACTAAAAGACCAAGCGAGTCATGACGTCCAGCTCTGCCCTTACACAAACACAGCTAGCTAGCTGCTATAAAAACACGCTACGCAAGTGGCAGCTAGCTAACCCTAACCCTGACATCCAGCTCTGCCCTTACACAAACACAGCTAGCTAGCTACTATGAAAACACGCTACGCAAGTAGCAGCTAGCTAACCCTAACCCTGCCCTTACACAAACACAGCTTGCTAGCTACTATGAAAACAGGATATGCAAGTAGCAGCTAGCCTAACCCTGACATCGAGCTCTAATAATAATACATTTTATTTAGTTTTTAGCGCTTCACACAAATTGGCTGCCAATTAATTACACAGAACGAACAACGAATGGACCGACAGCTATCAAACACAACACTCAGTCTGAGTGATACCACGGCAGCCATTTTGCGGGAGACTTGCTCACCCAACATATTACCACAGACTTGCTTAGGACATAGGACTGGTCAGGACACTGGTAGAAGAATGGAGCATGTTTTTTGATGGTGGGATGAAACCGGAGTACCCAGAGGAAACCCACACAAACACATGAACACAGAACATGCAAACTCCACACAGAAAGGTCATTGGGTCAGGTGGGGTTTGAAACCAGGACCTTCTTGTGAGGCACCAGTGCTAACCACTGAGTGACAGCTCTGCCCTACAATGAAAGCACCCTGCACTAGTAGCAGCTAGCTAACCCTAACCCTGACATCCAGCTCTGCCTTTAAACAAACACGGCTAGCTAGCTAACCCTGACGTCCAGCTCTGCCCTTACACAAACACACTACGCTAGTAGCAGCCCCGGCCTTTCTACGTAAGTCTCTGGTGTGTTGTAGGTTTGTATGTGAGTCTCTGGTGTGTTTTAGGTTTGTATGTAACTTGCCTGCTCATGAAACTTCCTGCCCAGTTGCCTCTGGGATTTATTTAGAAAGAAGGATCAGTACTTACTGAGGCAGGAGGAGGAGGGCTGACAGCTGCAGATTGGTGGAACAGTTGGCCTGGAAACAGTGGCGGGAAAACTCTGTCTGTAGACAGACAGACAGACAGACAGACAGACAGGTAGAGTGAGTCCGACAGTCAGACAAGGTAAAGAGAGAGACAAACAGAGAGACAGGCAGACAGACAAGGTAAAGAGAGAGACAGTAGGGGTGGTGACTAGTCTAAACCCCCTGTAACCTCTACCCTTTGACTCATACCTTGTTAGTGATGTGGTTGTGTTGGCCTGCGCTCTGCTGCAGAATGGGCCTGAGAGCGGGGAAGGTTCTGGTGCTGGCCCGGGGGGAGCTGTGCTCCTTCAGGCCGTAGGTCACCTCAAAGAGGACTGGGCTGAAGATATCACGCACATCTCTCTATGGACACCATACAGGGACTTTTATTCTGAAATCAACAACAACCTTCCTCTCTCAACCCCTCCCACTTCAAACCCCTCCCCTTCCTCTTCAAACCACACCCCCTTCTTCTTCCAACCCTGCCCCTTCCTCTTCAAACCCCGCCCTCCTATCTGCTGCTTAGTCCTACTTTTTCAACAACAAGCAACACGTGTGTGTGTGTTACCCTCATGTAGGCCAGGTGCTGGCTAAGTTGGGGTTAGTGTGTGTGTGTGTGTGTGTGTTACCCTCATGTAGGCCAGGTGCTGGCTAGGTTGGGGTTAGTGTGTGTGTGTGTGTG
>JAVQIZ010101208.1:0-12439 GCA_036023535.2 Galaxias brevipinnis | reverse complement strand
TTGCAAAAACGACCTTGAAGACAAACACAGTGATAGGAGTGTGCCAATGTGTGTGTGTGTGTGTGTGTGTGTGTGTGTATAAATGTGGGTGGGTGTGTGTGTGTGTGTGTGTGTGTGTGTGAATGTGTAAATGTGTGTGTGTGTGTGTGTGTGTCTGTGTGGACGTGTAAATGTGTGTGTGTGTGTGTGTCCTGTACTCACTGGCCTGTTGTCGCTCCACTTCCAGGAGCGGTCGGCTGGGTTCCTCCTATTCAGCCCCACCCAGAAGAAACTGTCTTCTCTGGGATAAAAAAACAACAAAACAGAGGAGAGCCAACGTCAGGTTCATATTACAAAGAGCTGTGATGCTCTGAGTTGTAAGGACTGATTGAGGTCAGACATTTATGGAGCAGACAGAGAGCATTGCGTATGTTTGTTCTATGTTTATGGGAGATATGAAGCTGTACCGGATGTTTGCCTAAGAAAACATACACCTGTTGACTTTAGTTTGGGGAACTGGCTATGCCAGTTTTGACATTAAAATATATACACTATAAATATATACAGTATATGTAGGCACAAACACAGCTGAGATTATGAGTTATGAGACAACCAATCTCACTATGGGAAAAAGTAACTAGCTTGAAAAAGCTTGATAAGGGGTTAAGAAAGGATGTTCGCTCTGTCTCATAAATCACATTGCTTTGGTCCGACTGCTCCAGCCAGAATCTGATCCTAGATAGAAAGGCATGCAAGAGTGTGCCAGTCAGTCAGTCCTCCCTCCTCACTGCTCTGCCAGGACGATCAGTCGCTATAGAAGGTGTTTGAATGCTGTCTGTTCCTGCTAGTGGCGGTTTAACACACAGCCCTGTTTTGTGTAAAAAAAAAAGTAATGTGCCAAAAGATTCCTCCACTATGCTCAGTAACTACAAAAAGTGCTGCTGGGGAAGGTTTACTAACCCCTGATCTAGTCTAATCCGGTTATTTCCTTTTTCAAACAGCCCTGTTTGTGTTAATCACGGCCCTGTTTGAGTTGTTGTTTACCTGATGACGTCCCTGGTAACGTAATGGAGGGCCCACATCTCGTCGGCGTTGGTGAAGCTGGCCAGGCTGGCCCCCAGAGATTGGCAGAATCTACCAGCCTCCTCCCAGGACCTCTTCCTGCTCACACGCTCCTTGTTGAAAACCTGGAACACACACGCACGCACGCATGCACGCACACACGCACGCACACACACACATACACAGAGAGATTGTGGATGTGGTGGTGGTGATTGTAGTGGTGGTGATTGTGGTGGTGGTTGCGATTGTGATAGTGGTGGTGGTGATTGTGATAGTGGTGGAGGTGTTTGTGATAGTGGTGGTGGTAGTGACAGTAAAGTACCCACCTTGTAGCAGTAGCGGATGCCGGGTGGCGAGGACCAGCCCTGGGGGCAGGGTAAGTCGGGGTCTGGCTCAGGGTCTGGGGGCGGAGGCTTCATTAGGTCTCTCTTACAGATGGTGCCGGCTTTAAACAGAGTGCAGTTCCTCACCTCCCACTGGCCCAGGGGCTTAGCGGTGGACATGACTACGCAGCTACCGGCCTGGGCTGGTGTGCGCGCGCGCGCACACACACACACACACACACACACACACACACACACACACGAAAAATATCAATGCACACGACAACGTTTCTCAGGCATCCGCATGGCAAATCCAAAAACTGGTGCATGTTTATTTATTGTATATCAATAAAAGATTCATCCACACTGTAAATCAATAAATAACCCAAAGCCAACGTTATACACTTTGTGTGGGAGTGTGAGTGTGGGTGTGTGTGTGTGTGTGTGTGTGTGTGTGCGAGTGTGTGAACTACCTCGTGGCTCAAACCAGCCCCAGTAGGTGTAGGTGACCCGGTCCTTGGTGCTGTTGTCCTGGCTCAGCCACTGGTACTCCCCTGTGTTCTTAGTGTCCTGCAGACCCGTCCAGAAGTACTGGGTGGTCGGGCTGATCTGCTCCACCAGCAGGCGGTTAATAAAAGCCTGCTCAAACCTGGATTCAAACAACAAAAGAAAGAAACAGTACTCAGAAAAAGGATTTCCATTGGTAAAATGTAACAGTTTTTAACAATGAACCTCAGGTGCTTTTTGTAGACCAACTGAAAAAAAGGGAGGGATGGTTTGAAACCATGCTGAAACGGACAATACTTTGTTATTATACTTATTCTATCACTACATAAACATTGTATTCCTCAGTCTCAAACATGACATACCTTGCAGCACTGAAATAGGAGTGCAAAGCTATTAAAGAAAGAAAGAAAGAAAGAAAGAAAAAAAGAAAGAAAGGGTCACCGTCAGTATTTACTTGTTTCTGATAGTGATGTCACAGTGGTCTTTGAAGGGCACTTCTTTAGGGTTAACCTTATAGCAGGAGTTACCATGTCGCCGCCATCCCTAAATGCAGGAGCAAAGGACATTTGATCAATTGTTGTTATTTAACTGTTATTAAAGCACTACGGAACATTCTTTACAAAAACATTTGTATGCACTTTTTTTTAAGTATTATTATCATGGAAGAAAGACAAATTGGTTTAATTAACTATCAGGTGCAGGATGGGCGAGGTAGGAGCAGGTTGGATAAGTGAAAGAGGAGACAGAAACGTGTTGAGTCAGTGAAATCGAGGGAGGTGGGAGTGGACTGTCACAAGCAGCGTGCTGAGAGGCGCGTTGTCAATGTGCAGTCTGTGTTCCGCGTTTGAACTTTAAAATGTACCGACAATCGCAGGAAATGGAGGACACATCCGAGCTGATGAACTGATAGTGAAGACCCAGTGGGGGGTGGATGAGACAGAGAGAGAGAGAGGGACAACGTGTGCTTTTTGGGGACAATACCTACCCCCTGTGGAGGACATCCGGCCTCCACTGCAGTCTCATTCACCGCTCCTGTCTTCTGGCACATGAAAGGCAGTAGCATGCCACAGTCCCCCGTCATCCAGCCATGAGACTGTGTGTGTGTGTGTGTGTGTGTGTGTGTGTGTGTGTGTGTGTGTGTGTGTGTAAAATCAAAACACAGGTTTTGAATCTGATTATGCTACCA
The DNA here is from genome assembly GCA_036023535.2 of Galaxias brevipinnis. Lineage (NCBI taxonomy): Eukaryota > Metazoa > Chordata > Actinopteri > Galaxiiformes > Galaxiidae > Galaxias > Galaxias brevipinnis. The sequence continues at coordinate 9,382 of JAVQIZ010101208.1, read as the reverse complement.
TGATTAAACGATTTGAATTATTAATGCAGCATTATATAATACAGTAAGAAGTTAGCAATCAAAACAGCAAAAAAAAGTATCTCCATATCATTATGTTGTGAAAGACATCCCAAACGCACGCGCACTCGCACACGCACACCTGCCCAGACTAGTAAACACACACACACACACCTGCCCAGAGTAGTAAACACAGGTTTGGCCATTGTTTAATCGGGAGGGCTGGTTTGGTGCCCAGTAGGTGAAAGTGATTGGCTCTTTGTCGACCCAACTGAACACCAGGGGGTCACCTTCACCCATCAGGCCAATCCACACATCCAACACCTCAGCTGTCAGGCCACAAAAATAAACACAACACAAATACATGGATTATCATCTGTTATTATTATTCAATATCTGTGACAGACATGAAGATCAGGTGACTAGCTTACTTTCCATGCTTATGCGTAAAAACACAAATAATTGAGCATTTTTGATCCGTCTACATTACTAAAGCTAATGACAACAATCTCCCCACACATGCCGAAGGTTTATTTCCCAAAACCTCTAAGCCAAGTCAGAGAAAGCTATCTTTCAATCCGTTTATTTTTTAAAGACATGCTGACCCGCGGGGTGGTTCTCACCTGAATGATGAAAGCTGGTGCTGATCAGCTCCACAGTGTCCAGAGAGTGTATGCTGACCAGAGTCCCACCTAAGGTCTTACAGTGGGACTGGGCGTCTGTGAAACCCATGGAGCTGTTCTTGTTCAGCATGTAGCACATGCCACTCCAGGGTACCCAGCCTTTGGCACACAGAGTGGTCTTATACACAGAAGACTCTGAGGAAGAAGAAAAAAAGTAAATAAAACGTTAAATACTAAATAATATTAAGTATGGGATTGGTCTTTATTTTTAGAGTAACTTGTTTTCAGCTATAGATAAGTGTTAGATATATATAGTTAACTGTCAAGTCAAACACATTTCATACAATTCAATATAATCTATTTCAGAGGCAATTAAATGTGCTTCACATAAGGCAAGCAAAAACGTACAAAAGAGTATACCATAAAATGCAAACACTATAAAAGCAATTGTAATAAGAGAAATATAAATTGCTAAGCAGGAACAATTCAGCAAAAAGCAAATCGAGAACATATACTTTTTTAATCTGGATTTAAAAAGAGTCAGGCTTGAAGCGAGTCTCAGATCTCTTGGAAGTTTGTTCCAGCTATCTGTTACATAGTAGCTAAACAATGCTGCTTTATTTGTTTGAACTCTGGGAAACGGTTAAGAGATTTGTCCCAGAAGACCTGAGGGGTCTAGAAGGTTCACATTGTAATAGCAGGTCAGTAATGTATTTTGACAAACTATTTAGTGATTTGTAGGTGAACAGTATTTTGTATCAATTTAGACACACGGAGCCAGTGTAGTGATCTGAGAATTGGTGCAAACAATATATTTTGCAGGGAGTGCACCAACCTTGAGTGAAAGTCCTGTTTTCTTTCTTACACACGTACGGCAATCGCTCGTCACACGCCTCAGACTCATAGTGGTTTTTCGAGTTCAGAACGCCGCAGTCTGACTCTTTAATAAAAGAGACAGACGGCATTCCTGCAAAAAAGGAAAAAGGACACAGAGTCAGTTCGACGACGACAGAACAGTGTTTGTTTCTATTATTGCTATCAGAATGGTTTTGGATAAATTTTAACATAACAGCAATAATGCCATACTAGGCTCAGATCATATGAGGCTGTATCAGCGAGTCTTTCAAATATGTCAGAAACAGTTGAACAAGTGAAGTGGGCACTTTAACTGGACAATATGAAACAAAGGACGAAAGAAACACAAGACGAGACCCTATGAAAATATAGAGCTTTATAAAGACGTCCATTTTCTCTTTCTCTCAACGACGCCAGCAGGGCGGTGCCCCATGGCGTCCTCGTAAGGAAAGTCAATAGTTTAGCACCACCCAGAGCGGTGCCCCATGGCCGCACTGGGACCAGTACATCATCATCCTCTTCCTCCTTGGTGACAACACCGACCTCTTAGTCTGACCAGCATACTGTAACACTACACTCATAGATGGAGACACGACAGAACAGACAGATCCACTTGCTGTAACACTGCTACGCTCATAGATGTAGACACGGCAGAACAGACAGGCCTATATACTGGCATCACCAGTCTATCTTCTGTAAGACTGCGTTAGATGTAGAACAAACAAGACAGATCCACCTGCTGTAACACTACGCTCACAGATGTATACAGGGTAGAACAGACATGCACCACATGCTGGTTTCTACTAAAGAAACCGGGGCCATTTACTCACCGGTTTCCCACGCCAGGTGAACGAAGGGGGAGCCGTCTGACCACTGCCAGCCCTGAGAGCTGTCCAGCTGATGGAGACCGATCCACATCCTTTCTGGCATTTTGTTGAACCCATCCAACACTAAATACACAAAACACAGACACAGTCACACATAATGATATGGGGAAAATATGGGCCATATTTTCTTAAACATAACAAAAAAAACTATAATTTTTTAACCCAGTTTTGTTCCCTTTTCGCCAATGGAGTTGTTTTGTTTATATCTTACCCATTCATGCATTTTCATCCTTTCTGCACTGTATTACACGTGTATGGATGGATGTTTCAAGTGTCATTACCATATCTTTAAAAAACAAGGTTTTAGGTATTAACCTTCATGTTCTCTCATTTCTATATGGGAGAGACCACAGAAAACGGAAGTCTGAACAGAAGACAGGCGGGTGTGTGCAGTGCATTTTTGCACCCTGTGCAATGCGTAACCCAATTACTTCAAACACAAGCCTTGTGCAGACTGCTGCATCCTACAGTGCAATTCTACTCTATATCTGTGGTGATGAGAGGGGAGAAGTGGAGAGGAGAGGAGAGGAGAGGGAGAGGGAGAGGAGAGAAGAGAAGAGAAGAGAAGAGAAGTGAAGAGCCTACTCCCTATTATACCTACTGCCATCTGGTTAGAAGCACTCAAGCTGCCGATGTCTGCAAACAGTGTTTTTAGTGAGCAAAAACTGACACATCAATCATCTGAATTTGTTCACAGCAGCATATCTCCTTGGACTAGGATTACACAACATACTGTGTACCATATTTGGTTCCCGAAAGCCAACTGAAATCATAATTATCGCCATATTGTAGAGTCGACAGCCCTGATTATATGTTACTTTCTTTGTCATTTGTAAAGTAGAATGGTATGTTAACGGTATGACTTAGAGCAAGTCAGGCCTGTTTGAGGGCCTAGTTCAAACCTGAACAGTCGCTACATGTTAATCAGCACAAGATAAGAGGGAGTTACAACGAGAAAAGACTTCCTGGTGCCACTGTTCTATAAACATTGTATACCTAGAACTAAAGAGAGCTCAATCTAAAAAAAGAAAAAAAGGCTGTTTGGGCAATAGTGACTAGGGAGCCGAAAAAAAAAAAAAGTGTTTCCAACTCGACACAGTCTTTCTAAGATAACTCCCTGGTAAACACTCTCCGGAACCTTTCGATGCACTTTCACCCCGATGTTTTGACCTTTTTTTTTTAAAATTTTAAACCACAGATGCAAATAAAACATTGGCCTAAAGATGGGAGGGACTGTCTTACAGGTGAGCGAGGTCAGCTCCTCTGTGCTGGACACACTGAGCAGGTGGGCTCCCTGGCTCCGACAAGAGTCCAGAGCCTCCTGCCACGTCACGGCTGCACCCGACACAAACTCATAGCAAGGCGCGTCCTTCGCCGCCGAGACGGGTGTGAACAGTGCCTGACAGCCTTCCTCTGTAACAAGAAAGAGGGGGGGTTTGGAGTGAGAGAGTGAGTGAGTGAGTGAGTGAGTGCTATCAAGTTCTGTTAATACTGGACAAGTGTTCACATTTCCCTTTACAAAGATAATAACCTTGGCACAAATGTAAATATCATAAGCGTTAGACAACAATGAATGCATTCACCCTGGGAAAAGAACTCACTCATAACTGAACTCGACTAAGCAGATATTCAACATGGAGCTAACTGACAATACATTTATTTACCAAATGTTATGAAGCCTCTATTTTAAACACATGATGCAACTCTAAATAATAATAATAATAATAATAATAATATAAATCTAACCCACCAGGTTTGAGACAGGTTCCCGTCTTAGTACCCGTGCTGTAGTCTGCATTGGTGGCACACCAAGTGAAACCAGGTGAGTCGTTGTCAGGGAGACACTCGTGATGCCAGGTACCGTTGTACAGGAAGGGGAAATCACATGGTTTACCAGCAGAGTTCCCATTGGCGGTGTGGACAACTGAAGGGCAGGGGCAAAAAGCGGGAGTTAGCTGAAAGTTTATAATGCACTTGTGTGGCCTTCAGTGCCATAACACAAAAGCACACGATTGTTGACCCCAATTGATTAAGAGTGCCAGAGAATTCTGTAGACAGAAAATGTGTAGAAATTGTGGATCCAAGTATAAGAAGCTGCCAACTGCAAGACTGGACTTATGCAGAGAATATGGACAATAAAGGAGAAATGCTCATCTAGGTGTCTCAAAAACCACACATGTTTTGTTATAGAATTAATGGAAACAGGAGTTACTGGTTAAAGGGTAGAAGGTGCATGGCTGGAAAACTTAAACGGTCGAACGTTTGAAAACAAAAGTGAAACATGGCCTAACTGAGCTGAGTCACACCTACTATTTATTGTTATATGGCTTTTTTAGGCTTGGACAAATTCCCCTTCAATTCCAATAGATAAACACTGTATGACTATGTTTAGCTTTCGTAAATGTGTAGATGTTTGTGAACAACTCACACAAACCGCTTTTAAAAAGTGTTTCGTATAACCAACATGATATTTCAATTGCACTGTCATGTATGGAAAAATCCAAAAAGCAACAGAAAATAATTAAAACTTTTGCATCTATTGTATTATTACCATTCATGTCATAATTGACACGATATTTACTAGAGCCCGACTGATTTGAGAAATGTGTGTAGGTATCTATACATACACCCATAAAGAATATCGGCCGATATATCGATATCAGAAATTGTTTACTTCCTAATATCGGTCCCAAAAAAATCCAGTATTGGTTGGCCTCTAATTTGTAGCCTACATTTCTAAATGTAATCACATTTCTAAGTAAGTACAGTTTATTTGTATATCGCTTTTCACAGACATTAGTCACAAAGTGCTTTACAGGAGCAAAACTAAAAACACAATACATTAAAAATACACAATAACAAATACACAGTAAATACATACAATGTAGACCTGGTACATACAAATTACCCAAATGTCTGTCTAAACAGATATGTCTTTAGCTGCATTTTAAAAGAATCCACAGAATCAACAGACCTTGAAGTCGTGGGCAGAGCATTCCACGGTTTAGCTGCTACAGCCTCAAAAGCTCGATCACCACAGGTCGTTAAGCGGGTGCGCTTAAATATTGAATACAAAATCCCATCCATTCTTAACCAGCAGGACACTCAATTGAGTCAAAATCCACAGTTTGAACTCGCTCTGAATACCTGGTGGTAGTTATTAAGAGAAAATAACACACTATGTTGTCCTTGTTAAGCTGTGCTCACTTACTCTGGTACGGCTGCTGACAGATGTTGTCTCGTGACCCGCCTCTCCACCAGACATCAGTCGAATCCCGCTTGGCGCTGACCATGCCGCCGTTCACATTCAGGCTCATCTGGTAAACCGTGTAAATGGCCCCATCCAGGCAGCGCCACCACAACATACTTTCTCTTCCACTGGAGCCACAGTCAAACAGGGCCAGGGCCTTCGAGCGTACTTCGAGCCCCAGACAGCGGGCGCTGTCCACATGGAAGAGCCTGTGGCCAGATCCCCACTTCCACCACTGGACTCCATCGGAGCCATTGCAGGGCCCCAAGCCCACCACACCTGCCAGGGACTCTGCCACAAGGCAACTCCCTGTGTCTGCATGCTGGATGTTGAATGTATCAATGTCTGGAAATGAAAATGGACCAAATGTTTAGAGGTTGTTGTGTTGCATTGTCCTGAACTTTCAATCCGTTGCACTTTTAAGAAACTTTAAAATCAATTAGTCATAATTGTAGGGTTGGCATTTTGTACAAGTATAGTAAAATAGTAAAGTAGTCGTTTTGTTATAACGGGATTGGCAGGTCTTTGTAAAACATGTTCACTTGGATAATACTGTCAATATTGTGAGACGTTTGAAGCCAAGTACCCACGAATGGTGACAGAAATTAGATATGTAGGCCGGGGAGTTATAAATGTCAGTTTCCGAGATGCCCAAAAGGGTCTCCATTGTGAAAGCATTGTTGTTCACAAAATCGAGCGCGCAGACTCAGATGAGACTTTCGAAGTATCTAACCATAATTTCCGGAGAGCACGAACGTTTAATTTTTACTGACAGATCATGGCCCTCTGCAACACATAAGAAAACGAAAGAAACAGTTCCTTGTATCTTCATTTGTATTTACCCCCTGCATAGCCTGCTCTATACAAAGGCTTCGTCATGCTATTGTTTTAACATAAGCCATCCAACCAACAAAAAATATCACCAACCCTTCCCAGCGTTTCTTAGTAGCAACTACGTAAACACTTTACAAACAGCAAATCAACAATGTAAAGTGCCTCATTAGTTGTCAAGGCTAGGCTAATTTAATACTACTTACCAGAACTTCCAGTTAATGCCCAACTTACAACGCGAATCTTTCTATCCCATACGAGGAGCAGTAAAGAAATGTGAAGTGTTGCTTCTAATCTTCCAAACATGTTAATTTAAATAAAATTAAAAAAAAATCGAAATTAGGTTTCCCCTGTTATTCGACTGGTTTGCTACGCATGTACAATTCCAAACAATCCCGAAAGTAATAAACCCACTAGTACTGGCGTAGCGCGGGTTTATCCACTTGACTGCTGCTTCTGTGTTACTGTTTGCTCTGAACTGTCAGCTGTAGCCTCAAGTGATCTCTGATGTGTGCGCACGTTTCACCTACCCGAGATAGCCCGGATAAATAACTTTGTTCATTGTATTGAAAAACAACGTCTTTCCAAAATGCCCTAGGTTTAAAACGTGCACTCCCCATCCGTAACATATGAAGTAGGACGAACACGGTTTGATCAAAATATGCCTGCTGGCCCAATTTTTATTTTTATTTAATGATATTTGTTTTAGTGTTTTGCAGTCTAGTCAGAATTAAAGTAATGCCATTCAATTATTATTGCAGATGACACATACATGTACACACATACATTTTTGAGTGGCCCAAAAAATAAAATGGAAATATATTGAACTTCAGATTTGGACATTTTATTTACATTGAGGTTATAAAAATCAATTGGAAAAACATCTGAGACAGTATGCAGAATATATGCCCCCTTTCAAAAGTCTCACACAACAGTAATCAAGAAAATTAGGAATGTACCATAAAATAGCCTCTAAAGTCTGGGGCCACCCCAGAATTCAACATGATAGAACATTTCAGTAAAGATAAACTGTAAACTATAAAACAAAAAGTGGGCAAAACTGTAGACTAGCTACCTCATAAATAGACAGTCCACAAGGGCTCACTGGACTAATGTATTGCCAGTCAAAACCAGACACTATCATTTAGCACCATGCACGTATCTGCTTATACATGGTGATGGTAGTTTGTTGTTTCTTAGCATAGGAGTAACCCTTAACTAACTCTTATCTTATCATGATCCTATAAATAAATGCCGGCATTTTTCTCTTTCCCGAGATATACATTTTCTACTCCTCGCTCTATGAAAATGTTCAGTGCATTCTGAAAATATATGTCCATAGATGTGTGAAGAAATGCACATTTATGTAAAATAAAAATTTTAAAGCACCTATCTTCTACTTTTACATGCATTTTCTCAGTACATTAATACTGGTTTTGTTTTACCCAGAGGTTGGATTTTAAACGGCAGAACTCAAAATAAATGTTTCCTTGTGCCAATATTATTGTTTGATGATAATTCATTGTCCATGTATTAGTTTAAGCGTAAGCAAATACATTGAACCTCTTCTCTCAGATATTTGCTCGGGCAAACCCCTGTTTATGTGTAAGTAACCTATTGTGCTTTCAAATATTAATGTAACCATTTATCTTAATACAATTTGGTACATCAGCAAAGTCGCTTTTCAATGAAAGACGAACAACATTTTAAAATCTATCTTATCTCCCTCACTCAAGCTTGGCTGTCTTCCCAGGATAAGAAGTATTTCCAAATAGCTCTTTGTGAGACGTTTAGATATGACTCATTTGTACCATGAACTCTCCCAGAAAACTTTCTAGTGTAGAGATCCGACTGGAAAATGATGTCTTACAAGACAGGCAAACATTGTTTGTTACAGGCAAACATTACACTTCAGAACCTGAAACCTGAAAGTTACAATGGTGGTACCCACACAGGCCCTGATACCTAATCCTTCACAAACTGATTAGTTCTTCCAACAGATATTAGGTCCTTCACATTGCAGAACAGTCCCTTGATGTGATTCCACAACATGCATACAGTACACCTACGTAATACAATTCAGTTTTCTTATTATGTAAGATAAAATAAAGGGATAGTTTTGCCTGTGCAGTTATTTGTAGAGTTTTCACTGTTTTGGCGGCTCACATCATTTCACCACAGCTTTAGATAATGAAAACTTTCCTATCAAACAAAGATTGAGCAAAGGTCACGAAAGAAAAAGGAATCCCTGTTATAAAAAAGCAGTTAAAAAATCTATTCTATGGGCAGTTTAAAAAATATTTGCAGTTGCTATTCATGATGTTCTGACAATGCAGGTATATAATCCTGAGAAACTAGCACAGTGGCTGTTAAATATCACGAGGCATCCTCGTCTGATACTGAAATGGCAAAACATTCTCTCCAACTGTCTTGGAATATGGCTTTGCTGAAGCAAACCATAGCAAAGAAAAGAGAGAGAGAAAGAGAGAGCGAAAGGGTCCTACTCTCCTGGGTGAGCTTCCAGGTCTCTTATGAGGACATTTCCGTCTGAGTCTGTAGCCTGAGAGCTGGTGTGGCGGTAGTAGGCATTTCCCAGAGTGGGGATTCTACGGAAGCGCCTGTTGTTCCTCTTGTACACAAACCACAGCACTCCAACCAGCACCACGAAAAACAAAATGGCAACTAGAACCGCAGCTGGAACAACACCATGGTGTAAACCTGAAGGCCAAGGAAGTAATAAAATGTAGATAAATAGTAAAATAAAATAGTAAAATACGGGACTATTCTGATGAGATGTGTTTAAATAGTAGGATACAGGACTATTCTGATGAGATGTGTTTAAATAGTAGGGTACAGGACTATTCTGATGAGATATTTGTTTTAAATGTGTTTGTTTGAATACATGAATACATTGATTCATCAATGGCATTACAGAATAA
>JAVQIZ010101163.1:0-16741 GCA_036023535.2 Galaxias brevipinnis | reverse complement strand
CTGTCTCTCTCTCTCTCTCTCTCTCTCTCTCTCTCTCTCTCTCTTTCTCTTTCTCTTTCTCTTTCTCTCTCTCTTTCTCTCTCTCTCTCTATCTCTCTCTCTATCTCTGTCTCTCTCTCTATCTCTCTCTCTGTCTCTCTCTCTCTCTCTCCAGGCTCTCCTGTCTCTGGGCGCGTCTGCTGACTACAGGGACCGCTGTGGCCTGACCCCGCTGTACCACACCGTGCTGGTAGGGGGCGACACCTCCTGCTGCGAGACGCTGCTCTACTACAGGGCCAGGCTGGACACCAGGGACGAGAACGGCTGGGACGAGACGCACCAGGTATCCTGCTCTCCATACATCCCTCACCAAATACTCCCATCGGTCTCTCTCTTGTTAGAGTCCCCCTTCTACCTCTCCATCTCTCCATCTGTTTTTATCGCGACCTGTCTATCTCTTTGCAGCTGTAGTAGAGAACTGTCTGGATGAATGTGCTCTGTGATGAGAAGAGAACACTTGGAGGTAATAGCAACAGGCTACCAGGTTCTCATCGAATGTTACAAGTGGGTCCAAACACGCGGCTGATTTCACACAAGGCCACCGCCTGTGTATGATTGAACAGTTTTTCTCTCTCTCTCTCTCTCTCTCTCTCTCTCTCTTCCTGTCTATACTGTACTCTCTATCTCTCACTTCCTGTCTACACTGTACTCTCTCTCTCTCTCTGCCTGTTTCTGTCTCGTTCTACCCTTCTTTGTCAACTAATCTCGTTCCTGTGTTACTTCTGTAAAGCATAGATTGACATTGTGTTATGAAGCCACACGGTTTGCCATCATCTGCTCATGTGCGAAGATGTTTCCATTCTCTCATTGTCTTTTTGCTGTGCTGTCAATCTCGTGTGTGTTGTAATCATAAACCGTCAACTCCCCCTCTCTCTTCATCGTCCCGCCTCCTCCCTGCCCCTCCATCGAGTGACTGTTTCGCTCATCCCTTCATTCTCTGCCCCTCCTCCTCTCTCTCTCCATAGCTCAGGGACGAAGAGGAGTTTGGAATGCAAGAAATACATAAGGTACCCCTCCCATCTTTCCATCCCCCCATCCCACTTCTGAAAGTATTCACACAAGGTTCTGAACATAAAAGGGACGACGGTCCATGAAGATATCAACACCATAAAGATTGGATAAAAAATTTAAATAAAAATAGAGAGCGAACTGTAAACAAAATTGTTATTCTAATGATGTCCATATGTTGTGTGCGCACAAGCAGATTTGCTCCCCTCTGCCCACCAATATGTATTCCGTGTGTTCCTGTCCGCGGCGGTCTCTGTTGTCTGTTGTGTAAGCGGTGTACTGAGCGGTGTGTCTGACGCTGTGCGCGCGGGTTGTCATGGTGCTCTCACTGGCTTCCGCTGGACCTGCTGTTCTGTTCCATCACTCCTTTTGTGTCTCCTGCTATTTCAAGAGCCCCCAAAATGATATGAGGGAAGGTGTGAACCATTGTGGCCGTGTTCATGGCAGTTGTTTTCATGCCGTGCCGCTATGAAGCGTTAGTGAACCTTTGTCCCCTCCCGCTTCACCCTGCTTATCCTTTAGGTGCCACTGCAAATCAGAGAAACTGTTGCTCTCTCTGGTTTGCCTTTTCTTTCTTTCTTTCTTTCTTTCTTTCTTTCTGTCATAATTTCTTTCCGTCTTTCCTTCCCTCTCTCTACTCGTATTGTACATTGGAAATCTTTGATGGAACTCCCCCCCCACCCCTCTCTTCTCCTAGGCTTGCCAGAATGGTTTTTCCCAACACTTGGAGCACCTTCTGTTTTATGGGGCAGACACCACTTCTCAAAATGCCTCAGGGAACACGGCACTTCATATTTGTGCCCTGTATAATAAGGTATGTGTGCAATTTTGACCTTGGCCATTCAAGGATTCACACCACTGTGAAAAATGCCTGACCTAAATGAATTACGTCTGTCTCTTTCTGGCCAATTAGGAAAACTGTGCCCGTGTTCTTCTGTACAGAGGGGCCAATAAGGAGGCAAAGAACATGCATGGACAAACCCCTTTTCAGGTAATACTTGTGGCACTTTCACACGGCCTGGCCAAATGGAACCTGACTAAACGTTGGGGCCAGGTTGCACATAGCACAGAAATGATGTGCTTTTGTTTGATCAGGACTCATCTTGGCCTACTTGGCATACTGTAGGTCTACCTCTGTCATACGACAGCCCAGACATAATGTGATTGTATTATGTGTATACAAAAAATACCGTTTTGTGTTTTTGAAGGTAGCGGTAGTCTCTGGCCATTTTGAACTCGGGGAAATCATCAAAAACCATAGAGACTCAGACATAGGTAAGTCGAGGGAGGAGCTGGGCTTCCAAATGTTCAGCTCAATCCCTCTTTCTTTGTCAGCTGTATTTCACATATTTTTGTTTCCTGAACCTGTACACTATTTATCCACACAATATTCCTTCCTTCCTTCCTTCCTTCCTTCCCTCCTTCCCTTCGTACATCCTCTCCTCCACCCTCACCTCCCATCACATGGGCCATTTTTCTCAGTGCCCTTTTTGGAATCCCCAAAGTACGTTCCTAAGCGTCGGGAGAGCGCTCCCCGCACACTGCCGCTCCCCCTGATCCTCTCCCACCCCCTCCTGCGTGCTAACAGTGATACTAGCATGACCCTGCCTGACCCCGTGGCCCCACCCAACAAGGCAGCAACCAATCCCTTGCCTGAACAGGTACTGAGAGCCACAGAGAGCGCCCTCTGAGTTTCTACAAAAGAACCACCATGAAATAGTTATTTGAATTGATTTACAGTGCATTGTTTTCTTATTTTGCCAGTAAGAACCCCGCATTTACCTTTTGTGGCCAAAGAGTTACCTAGATAAAGGCCCTGACTGAATGCGCCTGTGTTGGTGTGTGTCCGTATGTGTGTATCTCCAGAGCCAGCGTAGGGCCTCGGTAGGGGCGAGGAGCGCCAGCAGCCCCCGCGCCCGAACCCGCTCTCCGTCCAGAGGGAGAGGAGGAGGGCAGAGCGACACGGAGGAGAGGCACCGGCCGGCTCGAGGCAGACAGGGGTAACAGAACACCCACAGAGATAGGTGGAGAGATTCTGTTGAATGATATATACCCAGAGCCCCAAAACAAATGGGTCAGCTCAACTGAACCTGGGATGTTTCACACACTGTGCACCGTGCCAACCACTCAGTGTACTTCACCACTCTGTTTCAGCTTGTGTCTTGTTCACTCTCTCCCTCTCCCTCTCCCTCCCTCTCTCTCTCTACCGGCAGTGCGACCTCGGGGGGCGGTGGTCTTTCCGGGGGTCAGATGAGGCGTATGTACAGCGCCGTTCCAGGGAGGGTGTACGTTGCCTCACGCGCCCACTCTGCCCGCGGAGACCGGGAGCTCACCCTCAGCAAAGGAGACAAGGTCAAAGGTCAGCAATATGTCCTAGTTTTAATCATTCGTTGATTTCAACGTATTATTTATTAAATGTATGAACTTATTTATTGAATGTTTATTTATTTTTGTATTTAGTTATCGCCCTGTTTTATAGTTTTGCCACTTCGTCTATACTTCTGTCCTGTTCTCTTCAGTTTTTAATTTTTCTTTTAATAAAAAGGAAATGAAGAGCATGTTGTACTTTTTGTGTCCTTAACTATACCTATATATAGATTTTTTGGTTTGATTTAAGGTGACCTATACTAAAAGAGCCGTGTGAGTTGAATTCTCTTCCTCTTTCTTCTCCCCCCCGTCTCTCGCTCCTCACAGTATTGAGTGTGGGAGAGGGAGGATTCTGGGAGGGCACTGTGAAGGGCCGTACAGGCTGGTTCCCAGCCGAGTGTGTGGAAGAAGTGGCTGCTCCAACTAAAGACAGTCGATCAGGTGGGATGGCGCCGGTGAACGCTCACAGTAGTGCCTGTTAGCCTTTTGACATACAAAGCGACTTGCGTACAGGAACAAATGTGGAAAGACGCAAAACCCCAGGTTTACTACTACAGCTTTGTGTAGTGTAGTTGTGTAGCTTTAGTGGCAAAAAAACCCACTAGTCTCACACTATGAAGTTATTTACAAACGCATCTTGAGCAATATACACAGATCACGTGACTAGTGAGGTTTCATGGATGTGAATTTGGAACATTTTGTATTCTAGAGACTCGCAGTGAGAAAGCCAAGAGGAAGCTGTTCCGGAACGTCACAGTGGGGGCCTATGACGGAGTGGATGGGCCCAGGTAAGAAACCCCAACTATATACAATCCTCCAACTGACCGCATTTCCTTGACGCAACGTTGGCTTGTAAAAAGTCCTGGGAAAATGTCTGTGGGTAAACAAAATCCGTTGCTATCAACATTTCCTCCGTGCCGTACGCTTCTACTGGTCATCTAGCACGTAAACGGTTAGTGCGGTCACGGCCCTTTGCGTCTTTCGCACAAGGCAGGCAGAAACACGGTGGTCCTGTATAAAAGTCTTCCGGCTGTGTTTTAGTGGGAGGCCAGCACCTGGTGAGGTTTATGGTGGGTGGCATGTTTCTGTCCAAACGCCCATGTCTGGAGTGGATCATGCTGTGGCTTTGCAGCACGAGGCTCTCTCTCTGTGTGTGCGCACGTGTGTGTGTGTGTGTGTGTGTACTGTATGTGAGCTTGGCTTTCTATCTTATCTGTGTCGTGTTCTGTGCTTAAGGGGGATGCAATGTTACACGCTTGTGTTTGATTGTGCTGTGGTTGAAACAGTGTGCTAGGGCCGTGAGCCAACAGCGTGCATGTTCAGCTCTGTCCCCCGAGCTCCACCATGAAACGCCCTCCACGCTTCGTGACCGTTGTTCTTCTTACGCGTACACAACGTATTGCACGGTGCACATTCACATTGCCTTGGATTGAGGCTCTCAACACTGCATACCACATCTGCATCATTAGCTGCTTTTCCATCTCACGAATAAGACCAGCAATGTTGACGATGTCTATCTTCTCCCGCACCCATCTGTCTGATCTACTACAATCAAGTTGCAGCTCAGCCCTTGGCAATTACAGTTGTGCATCATGAGAGCGATGTGCGTGTGTGTGTGTGTGTTTGCTTTCTGAATGTGTGTGTCCCTGTGTGCAGCGTGGGTGTGCATACATCCCAGTATTTGTGTGTGTTGTGTGTCTGTGTGTGTGTGTGTGTGTATTTAGGAGTGTGTGTCAGCACCATCCTGGCGATGAGTCACGAGGATTTGGAGGCGCTGAGCAGTTGGTCCAGAGACGAGTGTGAGGGACTGGATGCCCCAGGGGTTTGTGCCGTGGCCACAGTCCAGACTGTAGGTGACATGAGGACGCCGCTGAGCAGTGGCCAGCACCGGTCACCACGTTACTCACCGTCGTATCGCCTTTGGAAATACTATCAAGGGCAACGGGTGATGCTGCTGCACAGAGACGGCACAGCATATTTGAACTGCTGGCTGTGTGTTGGGACGTAGGGTTTGTGGTTAGTATGTTGTGTGACACTTTGTGGGTTTCAATGAAAAGCAGACAGAATGAACATTGGTGGTTGGCGGTCCCGTTTTGTGTTTGGTAAAATGTCAGTTAGTGCTTGAGTCAGAGTGTTTGCCAGTAGGGGCGGGAGAGAAGTGTGAGAGTGTGGTGGAGCATGTGTGTGCTTTTGTGTGTCTCCACTTGCCTCCGCCAGCGAATCGGCGGTAGAAAATCAGCTGTGAGTGAATCTGTGATTTCCTCTCTCTCTCTTCACCCCCTGGTGTGCCTCGAGCTCCCACCCGACCCCCCCACCAACCCCCCCCCCTTACCCCCACCCACACAAATTCACCTCTTTAATCCCCCACTCTTTTATTCTCATCCCTCTTTCCCTCCTCTTCTCCCCATTTCTCACATGCAGCGCTGGCTCCCCCTGCTCTCGCGCTCCATCTCTGTGGCTCTCTCAGTCACAGCCGTGTCACGGCCATCTCTGCCGCTCTTTCTGTGTTTCAGTCTCTCTCTCTCAATCTCATTCTCTCTCTCTCTCTCTCTCTCTCTCTCTCTTGCTGTAGCTCTCTCACTCTCGTTCTCTCTCTGTATCTCTCTCTCTCTCTCTCTCTCTCGGTCTCAAACTGTCTGCCTTAAGCATGCAAGCTTCAGATGTGCTTGGCCACCACTCTCTCTCCCCCTCTCTCTTTACCTTGCCATCTCTCTCTCGCTCTCCCCCTGTTCTCCTCCGTTCTCGCGGCTCTCGCTGCCTGTGCTCTCGCTGGAAGACCGGGAGGAGGAGGAGGAGGAGGAGGAGCGTGGCGGTGGAGGAGGAGGAGGAGGAGAGTGCGCGAAAAAGGAGGGGGGGACATGGCAATGGGGGGATGCGGAGAGAGAGATCTGTCTCTCTCTCTCTCCCTCTCTTCTTCGTGGCCGTCACTGGGCCCCAGAAACAGGAGCGTGTGGTTCATTTACAGGTAGCGGCTGTTTCCTCATTCATTGCCTGGCTATGGATGTGAGGAGAGGACAATGGAGAGAGGGGAGAGGTAGATGCCTTCTGAGAGGCCGTGCTTTTCTTTTTTCTCCTTCGCCAAGGCGGACTAATAAGCTGTGTGTGTTCTGTGCGAGTGTGTGTGTGTGTGTGTGTGTGTGTGTGCGCGCGCGCGCGCGGTCGTCGCCTCACTGCATGCCTGGATGTACATGTGTGTGGCGAGTGTCTTTGAACGGAGTCTCCGCATGTTTATCTCTGTGGCTCCACTGCCATGTATTTCTGAATGCACCGTGTGTGTGTGTGTGTGTGTGTGTGTGTGTGTGTGTGTGTGTGTGTGTGCGAGAAAGAGATAGAGAGACTGAGTGAGAGAGCGAGGGAGCCGGCATTGATGCATTTTCACTCCGACCGTGTGGGTGTATTTCATTCTGTTTGAGCCGTAACGTCTAAAAGCAGATTTCTTTCATTCACTAAAAGATTCCATTTCCTTTCTCATGTTATGTTTGCTGCTGTCAAATGGTTTTCTGTGTTGTCTTAAATGGTGTATGAAATTGCGTGTCATGTGTCGTTCTAAATGTGCATTAGAGTCACTGAAATACAGTGTGTTATTAGTGTTACCAAGAGAAGAGCGAGAGAGTGGTACATATTTTTCATTAGTGTAATTTGAACTGCCGGCTGTGTCTGTATGTGTGTCTGTCTGTATGTGTGTGTCTGTGTCTGTATGTGAGCGTTCGTGTGTGCACTGGATTTCTCTGTGATGGTACGTATATGCGTGTACGTCATAACAGTCGAGCAGCCCAGCGTGGGACTCAACACAATATATATATATACACACACATGTCTGTACGATGTCATTGTCCCTGTGCGACGACGCATTGAACCTGTAAACGTACATACGGAGGTATGTGAACGGTTAAAAAAAAAAATACACGTCTCTCCCCCGAAACACCCCACCCCCCCTTCCCCAGTAATTATGGCTGGAGGAGAGGATGACTCAGGAGGGTACAGAACAACACGGGCCTCTAATAGGCTCAGAGCTGTGGTGAAGCGGCCGCACCGAGACCTTCCCCCTGGCCTGGCGTGGAGAAGAGCCCCGCTGGAGAAGAGTCCTACAGCCGGCGAACGGAGGGGGAGGAGGAAGAGGAGGAGGAGGAGGAGGAGGGGGAAGAGAAAGAGGGGGTTTGCTGTTTGTCCCCAGACTGAAGGAACTCCGCTGTCCACCGACACCTTTTGAATTACTTTAGGGAGCTGGGAGCTTCGGTTTTGCCACCCCCTCCACTGAAAGGAGGGAATGGCGGCACTTCTCGTTAATAGCGGCGCCCCGTAGATTTGGTCCTCGGAGAGGGAGCCTGCGATGGAGGAACAGGGTGAGGGAAGCGGGGACGAGGTGTGAGGAGCAGATGGAAGGGAGGCGGCGGTGCGTTGGCGTCACAGTGGCGTCGTGGCAGAGAAGAGGGACGGAGAGAACAGGGCTGGAGGACGCCTCACGTAGGGTAGGGGTGGCTCGGTAGAATTCCTCTCTGTTCTACTCCGACTTAGGCCTCCGTGCGGGGGGACTAGTACGGGCCTAGGGCTCCGGGTCGACGCTACGCGAAGGGGCTAGGCCCGCCATCCGTTTTAGCTCTGCCGCCTCGCCGCCAGTCGTAGAGCGACGGGAGGCGTGCGGAGCGTCACCTCAGCTGCATTGGTGCTGCGTTGGTGTGAAGGAAGGCTTGCTGTGTGCCAGTCCTGTCTGTACGTCCCTCCACCATGTCCCATGGTCAGTAAAAAGGCCGCAGTGTGACCGATGACAAACAGGAGGGTGACTAGCCCTCTCCTGTGTTCCTGCTCAGTCTTCCTCGGCCATGGATGCCCCTCGGCTCGGCAGTGTAAAACCCCTCGGTGGATTTGCACAGACGATTGGAGTTGAGTGTCAGTTCACATTTTGCAGTGCAGTGCCAACTAACGCAGAAATAAGCTGAGAGAAGTGGCTGGACTCCTTCTCCCCCGACGACACAGCGACGCTAGCCCTGACCAGCGGACAGAGAGAGGAGAGTGAGACGGAGGCTTTGTGAAAGACTTGCTAAGATGGTGGAGCGTCCTGAGGCTGGAGTTCACACTCAGGGAAAATCTCAGAATCTAAACGTAGATAGCGAGAGAATCTAACGCTCACGGACGCGGTACAGCGAGCGTCGAGGCGGTGCGTCCTCAGGACAAGGAGAGGTGGCTGTAGTGTAGCCCGGGGTCTACGGCTGCGGAGTGTAGTACTCCTCGACATTCATCTGACTACAACTCCCACACGCGGTAGTGGGGCGATGTTACCGCTGGACTTACTGGGCCCAACGCGCCGCGACACAGCGCCAACCATCTCACGACAAGATGGCCCTGCCAGACATCAAAGGTGCACCGCCATCGACTGACTTCGGCCAGCGCGCGCGTCCCCCGTCGTCAGAGACGCCGTTCCGTGAGGCGGGAAAAACTCTGCCTCGCAAAAAGGACGCGGGAGCTATGGGATCTCTGTATGGGATCACAGTGCCATGTTCTGTATACTGTATATCGGCTCCCTCATAATCTAGGTGTCCTGACCAAAACGCAGCTAGGCGCGGTGCGAGCCTAATGCTGCAATATTCGGTGCATTAGGAAGTTGTCGTTAAGTATGGGTGCAACACTTTTCCGGACGTGCCGTTTTCGTTCTGCATGGCTGCTGTTACAGTCAGCACTGGGCGGATTAGACTCCGGAGCGGCTTCCCCCTACCCTGCATAAAGTCCTTACCCCCATTCAGACACCCACTGTAGCCCGCTCACCAGCCCCTTCTACCACAGTAGGACCTGCCCTAGCCCTGCCGCCTGTTTGTGTTGGAGGGTTTTACCATACAATGCCGTGTAGCTGTCTCTCGGATTCACAAATGCTTTATTTGCATGACAATAGTACTTTTCTATTTCTTTTCTCATAGCTCGCTGTCTCTCACTCTCCTTCTCTCTCCTCCCCCTCCTCCTCCTTCCCCTTCTCTCGCTCTCTCTCTGCCCTCCCTCTGCATTCTCTCCCAGTGACTACATCATTAAGGAGAAGACAGTGCTCCTGCAGAAGAAAGACAATGAGGGCTTTGGCTTTGTGCTTAGGGGAGCCAAGGGTGAGTCGATGCACTTCCTCTTCCACGACGTCTCCCCATATGTGTCCAGCTTTTAGCTCTAACTACCTCTCTCCATCCGTCCTCCTCAGCTATAACCCGCCCCTTTAGAATTTCAGACGCGTCCTACTTCCTTGCTCTCATCCCGTTATGTCTGTGGTCTCCCTCTCCAGCTCAGACTCCCATAGAGGAGTTCACTCCGACGCCGGCGTTCCCCGCGCTGCAGTACCTGGAGTCTGTGGATGAGGGCGGTGTGGCCTGGAGGGCCGGTCTGAGGATGGGGGACTTCCTCATTGAGGTATGGGCAAGATCTGCCGCTGGCCTCACGCATCAGGATGCTTTGAAAAGGCAACAAGCGCCCTTTTATCTCTCTGGGTTTGTTTGCCGTTAGTCAAAGCACTCATGACCTTCTTGAGGAAATTACTTTCCAATAATTACCATCACTTAGTCCCGCAGTTGGTGTTTAGCGCTTTGGAATTGAGGTGACATTTAGTTTCTTCTTTTTGCTTAACTTTAGTCTTGTTGGCCGGACTGGAATGTCTGTCTGTCTGCGTTTGTGACCTCATTTTAGAAGTAGACAAAGAAAAGAGAAAAAAAAATTCTTTGGACCCGGCCTTTTGTAAGAAACCGCTTGAATACCAGCCCCTTACTGAGCGTGATAGACACCCTGGTTATTAGCGCAAGCAGCCTGCCTATGCCGCCACAGGTAGTCTACCGTGTGGAGGCGCAGGGGCTTTTTCTACCCTTTAGAACATTGACCCGTCGCCATATTTCTAATCTACATTTGAAAAAGATACCTGTGACGGTGTGTTCCTCAGGTGAACGGCCAGAACGTGGTGAAAGTAGGCCACAGGCAGGTGGTCAACATGATCCGACAAGGGGGAAACAGCCTTATGGTCAAGGTTGTCATGGTGGCCCGCAACCCAGAGATGGAGGACACCGCTCGCAAGAAAGGTCAGACATCTTTTTCTCTCTGCGCCTGTGAGATAATAGCATTCATTCTATATATATTCTATTCTACTCATAGCATGTCCTTACAACAGTGGTAACTAGTCATGGCATTGTAAAAGGCAGGGGAGTGTTTACACACAGTGCTACGTGGTAGTGAGTGTGTGTGTGTTTGTGTGTTTGGCTGGCTGCTCTCCCGCCGGCAGTGCCTCAGCAGACCAAAAGGCTGACTCCCCCCGCCATCGCCCTGCGCTCCAAGTCCATGACATCGGAGCTGGAAGACATGGGTAAGACCACAGGAAGGAAAGAGAAATGAGACAAGGAGGGATAGAGGGGGGGTGAGAGAAAGATATGCAACGCAAATGGCTCTGACACGCGCAAAGGAAAATGTTAATTCAATGGAGGCATGAAATATTAAGCCGGTTGATGCAGAGAGGCCAGGTGTGATTTCATTGTTTCATTCCAGCGGGGCCTTAATAAGGAGGGGAGCGGAGATGAATGTTCTCTCGTTAGCGGCTTCTCCCAAATTAGCTCTGAATAAGAAAGCTGTGGTTCCCGTTCTGCGGAAACCACTCATTACAGCAGTGAATATTTCCCGCTGCACCACAGTCTACATAACCCTGCCGTCCATTTCTCTCCCTGTTTCCCGATGATCGATGCCCCATGGACTCCTATACCAGTGGAGAAAGGTGGGCGCAACGTGTGTCACAGGATCCCTGTGTCTTCGTCATTTCACGTCCTCATCTTCACCTGCATCGCAGTCACACCCCACACTATTATCGCGCGTCTGGCAATGTATGTATGTTAGCATGCTTGTACGTTTGTATGTATCAATAGTTGTTCGTATGTGTCCATGTGTGTCTGTCCATGTAATGATGCCACTGTAATGATACCTATTATACGGATGGCTGTGCGGCGGCAGCTCTGGTCACATCTCGTTTGTCTCTCTCCAATTATGCATGCAACAGCGGCTTCTCCTTGGAAGAAGAAAGCAGGTGACTATCTCTCTTATTATCGACCCATTGCCCTCGGGTCCTAATTAAGACTTGGCCTCCTTTTGAGAGCGCAGAAAAATGCTCATATTTCCTCTCCCTGCTTTTCAGAATATGAGTCTTCTCAGCCCCCTGATAAGAAGAGGACGGTCTATCAGATGGCCCTGAGTAAGCTCTCGCCCTGGTTTCTTTAGGACCCCAGATGCTATGTTTGAACTAACGCCCTTTGCTCTCTGCTCGTCCCATTGACTTTTCCCATTCATTTCTGTGTCTTTTCTCTCGCTCTCTCTCTCTCGCTCCCTCTCGCTCTCTCAGATAAGCTAGATGAGATTCTGGCCGCGGCGCAGCACACCATCACGTCGGACGCCCAGGGCCAGAGAGGGCACGGGGGCAAGAAGGACCGGAGCCGGAGCATCGTCCCCAACGCCCCCAGCGAGGTACTCCCCTCTCTCACCCTCATGGAGCCGCTTACTCCACCTCCCTAGCCAGAACTGACAACAGCTGAAGGTGACGCGAAGCCCCTCAGTGCCAGTGCTGTGCCTGCTCCTGAACGGCCAGATGTGCTTTAGTCCCAGATACAGCCATCATAACCCAACTTGGAGTGATTGCTCCTGTTCTATTGCACTGTAAATCAAAGTAAGGGCCCGTGTCGGAGTGGTTTTATGGGTTATGTGTGAGTAAACACTTCCCTGGTCCTCTAGTTTACCTTCCTCGCCTTGGCTAAATTGGTCCTTTTCCCCCCCTCTGTCTCTGTCGTTTGTTTTCTCTACTTTGTTCCATCTCTTTTGTTCTGTTTTCGTCTTTCTGTCTCTCTCTGTAACACTCTCTCTCTCTCTCACTCCACCCGTCTCTTTCCCTGACTCTGTCTCTCTCTCTGTCTCCTCCTGAAGCCGAGCTATGAGCAGCAGTCAGCCCTGAGTATGATGCAGCCCGGCCCAGGCTTTGGCTACAACCACGCTCCGTTCCCTCCAGGCCACGGCCCCCAGCACGCTGTGGCGCTGCGGCAAATGTCCATCGGTAGGCTTGTTCACTGTCAATGCTCATCAAACGGCACTGCCCAAATTATGGCCTGTACTGAGCGTGCGCATTTATTTATTTTCCGTCACACAATCTATGTGTCCTCAGGCGTGACAGAGGAGGAGCGGGGATACCTCAACCCCCCAGCCATGAAGCTGGCCCGCAGTCTCTCCGTCCCAGGACCCGACGAGGACATCCCCCCACCCCCCAACACGTCTGCCCCGGAGCCGCCCCTGTCGGCGGGCCCCCATACCGGCGGCCGACGAGGGGAGTCGACCATGCCCTTTCCCCCCACCTCCCAAGCCCACTACCAGGCAGGCCATGTTAGCCAGGCGGCCTGGGAGAGAGGGGCGTCCGGAGGGACTAGCCAGGCCGCCATGGCCCCCACTCTCCGTCGAGGCGGACTCTACAGCGGAGAGCCCGAGGCGCCCCGAAGAGGAGGGGGAAAGATGGGAGGGTTGAGGAGGGGTTACAGTAGTGCGACTCCGCCCACCAGTGCCACGCCCAAAGCTCAGCCAGTCCCACAGCATCATGCCCACGTGGGAGGGACTCGGGGGGGAGGAGCAGTGAAGGCTGTGGCCAAACGGGGAGGCAAGGGGGCTCTGATGAAGCAGTCCAAGGTGGAGGACGGCCTCCGGCAGCACCGGGGGAAAGGAGGCGCCGCCAAGGAGAAGAGCTCCATCCCCATCCCCACCATCATCGTCAAGGCGCCATCCACCAGCAGCAGCGGCCGCAGCAGTCAGGCCAGCAGCATGGAGGCCGTCGAGCCCCCACCGGAGGTGGACGACCCCGGCTCCCCGCCTGGCTCCCTGGAGGGTCTCGTCTCCAGCCTACCCTCCCCGCTCAGCCCCACGCCCCCAGGTTCCTTACCCCCGACCTCGGCCTCCCTGCCCCCGCAGCACAGCATGAGCAACCCCGATTTCCCCACGCCGCTGGGGACGGCCTTTGTGGGAGCGGCACGCCGCGACCGAGAGCGCTTCCGCGACATGCGGCGGAAGAGCGCCTCCTTCTTCCTCTCGTCCGAGGAGGAGTTCCCGGGAGAGGTGGGCGGGGAGAGTGCCGGGAGTGGAGGGGGGAGGAGTCAGCCGTCCCAGATGGAGGTGCCCACTCCGCGCCTCCGCCCTTCCAAGTCCATCGACGAAGGCATGTTCTCCGGGGACAACTATGTCCACTACGCCAGCAGCATGCCCCCGGCCTTCGGCCTGCCCGAGTACTCCTCCCCTGTGCTGGGCCATGACGGCCAGCCCAAATCGGCCCCCTCCAACTATGGCCCCGGCTCCCAACCAGCCACCACCTTCATCCATCCGCTGACGGGGAAGGTCCTCGACCCCTCATCCCCACTGGGCCTGGCCCTGGCCGCCAGAGAGAGGGCCCTGAAGGATGACCGGCGCAGCCGCCGCGAAGAGAGACACTTTGGCCGACAGATGTCCACGGTTGGGGCCTTCCCTACGCCCGTCCAGACGCCGGCGCCCTCGCTCTTCCCCACGCCCACCCAGTCGGCCTATACTTCGCCCGTCTCCCTGCACCTCACCTCCCCAACTGCCACCGCCTCTCCCGCCTCCTTGAGCCGGCCACAGTCGCCCAGGATTTTACGCTTGGGAGGAGGAGGTGGAGGACAAGAAAAGGAGGGGGGAGGTCCGAGGGAGGGTCTCAGAGTCCGCTTCTCCGAGGATCGAACGAGCCAGTACCAGACCCAGTTCTACCATTCAGGCCCCAAGGAGAGGGAGAGGGAGAAGGAGGGGTATGAGGGCCATCCTGCCCTGACCACGCAGCCTCCTGGCCCTCCCCCTCAGCCCACCCCTCGCAGACCTTCTTTCCTGCAGATGGAGAGCAGCCCCAGCACCAACTACGTGCCCCAGTACACGCTCGCTGCTGCCCCCGTTCTCGCACAAGAGGCAGGGAGCGAGAGAGCAGGAGGAGGAGGAGGAGGGTCTGGAGGCCTGGGCCTCATGGTTCTACCCCCACCGGCCCCGTCGATAGACGCAGACGACGAGTTTGTCTTCGAAGACCCGCTGCCGCCGCCCATTCAGTTTGCCAACGGCGGAAACGAAAGAGCTCTAAGGGACATGCAGCGATACCCGCAACCACACCACAACCCAAACCAACAGCCCTCCTCAGCCGGCCCACCGGCACCCCCGCCCCTCCCATCCACCAAGCCTGGGGGTCATGTTCCACCCAATGCCCCCCTGCCCTCGCCCCAGGCCGGCGACTCGGCGGCGTCCAGCCTCACCTCCTACGACAGCGAGGTGGCTAACCTCACCCAGTCAGCCCTCTCGCCCTCTCTGCCCTCCCCGCAGATATTCCCCCCAAACTCCAAGACCTCCACCTCCATCCTCCCGGCCCCGTCGCTCCACAGACCCCAGCCCATGTCCCACTCCCACTCTTACTACGGCAACCTGGGAAACCCCCCTACGACAGGCCCCAACCCGGCCCACGACCGAGGCACGGCCACCCTCACCACCACCATGATCTACGCCACTACCACTATGACAGCCACTGTAGCCACCACCAACACCACCTCCTCCGCAGCCACCTCCGACTACAACATGGCCATGGCCACCCCCAAGATGGGCGTAGGCGCTGTGGGCAAAACCAGTGAACACCACCACCACCACCACCACCACCCTCAAGCTGCCGCCATGCCCAAGAGTGGAGACTGGCAAGATGCGGTGGTGGACTCTGGCATCGAGGAACTGGACAGCCACAGCAGCAGTGACCACCACCTGGAGATGCTGGGAGTGGGCGGAATGAGGGGGGAGAGAGGGCTGGGAGGAGGTGGGGGAGGAGAAGGGGACAGAGGTGGCGAGCACCCCGATTCCTATGCCTCCTTCTCAGGCGGGCAGCTGTTTGAAGCTCCCGACACCAAACCGGCCAACCCCACCTATCCAAAGATGACCCATTACAAGGAGCTTGGAGGGCGGGACTTACCCATAGCCCTCCGTCGACAGAGCAGCACCAACCCGGCTGTCCTGCAGCTCCAAAGGTCCGGCAACCCGGAGGAGGAGACCGAGGAGAAGAAACGCAGGCAGAGCCGATCCAAAATGGAGGACGGTTTTGGCTCCACCCTAGCTGCGTGCCTGGAGAGGCCCAGTGCCATGGAGGCCGGCCGGGTCACTGGCTGGGCCGAGGCGGGGGTGCAGGAGCGCGTTCCGGGGGTCCAGAGAGGGGGACTGTCCCTGGAGGGCCGAAGGGTTCACTCACCGCTCTCAGGGGTAAAGGCCAGCATCATCAACGAGCTGAGCTCCAAGTTGCAGCAGATGAGCAACATCAAGAGCATGGATGACTGGAGTCAGGCTCAGAGGTCGCCTGCTCCCAGTCCACACAGGTATGTTACCAAGACCACCCTAGATCCTTGATCGAGATGTAAAGGGGTAGTTCATCCACGTTTTAAAGCGTTCCATTTTTTGAAAGAAAGGATTGCATAAAAAAATAATTTCTTACTCTTGCCATTAGAAATGCCTGTCAAGGTATTTACACAACTAAGACATTTAAAATCTCCTACAATCATAACTATAGCATATGACTTAGAATTCTTGTTGTTGTTGTAGCACATAATTTTACACTGAATAGTGTAATCTTGAATCTTGAATATATCGACTGATTCATTGGTTTACCCTATGTCTCTTTCAGGTATTCGGGGGACTTCTCTGCAGCTTTCCAGAGCCCCCCCACAGGCCGCTCCACCTCCCCTCTCCCCACGTCGTCGCCACAGCATCGCCAGATCCTCACCCCTAACCTCTCGGCCACCCCCTCGGTCTCCCCCTCGTCCCAGCCGCCGCTGCAGTCCACGTGGACGCGCTCCCCCTCTCCGCAGATGGCTACCTCTCCGGTTCACTCCCACCCGCCTCTCTCACCCACCTACTCCCCGTACCCCACGTCCCCCAAGCACCGCTCCAAGTTCCGCCGGCAGACGTTCGACTTCCAGAGCAACCCCACTCCCGAGCTGAGGTCCCCTTCCTCTCGCCGCCGAGCCCCCAGCCCCTTGATCTACGCCACCGACCACCTCATCTCTGCCCCTCCCAGGCCCGCCTCCCTCCCCATCCTCCCCAGCACCCCCGTCTACAGCAGCCCCTTTGAGTTCCCCGTCCCCCTCACCCCCACGTCCCCCGGCCTCTCGCTGGGAGACACCTACAGCCCTGCTAACCCTCCCTTGTACCCCCAGCAGCCAGGGCCTTCCCTCACCCACCCGCTCCTGGTGTCCCGCTCCCTCTCCCCCACCCAGTTTCTCTCGGGCGCCCACTCCCCCTCCCTGCACCTGCCCCCCGCGCCCCCCGGCCGCAGCACCCC